>JAADWZ010000446.1:0-26747 GCA_023336445.1 Pythium dissimile
ATGACCTTTGACAACACGATCGACCGCGCATTCCTCAAGATCAAGAACGCGTTCACAACGCCGCGCAGTGCGTCCTGTCTGTCGACCATCTCGACAGCCAGCGGCGCGCTCAAGGTCGGAGCGTGCGACACGAGCGGGACGCTCTCTCGCTGGACGGCGCCGGCGTCCGGACACGCGCTGTCCAGTGGCACCGAGCTCAATTGTCTGGCGCTGCCGTCGGCCCCAGCGACCTGTCTCAGTCTCACTTTCCAGTACACGCAGAGCTCGGTGACATTCAGCGGCAGCATAGCCAACGTCTCCAATGGCGACGCGCTCGTGGATGGCGTCGTGGTCGCTGGCGGCAGGTGTCTCGCTGTGAGCAGTTCCAACGTGTTGGCGTTGATGTCGATGACGTCGACCTCGGCCTGCACGGTCTTCCAGGCCACCTACACGCTCGACACGGGCGACATCGAAGCGGATGATGAGTAGTATAGTGTGCACAGTCTACTAACGTTAGTGAACCAGTGAGTGTTGTGGAAATGATCAAGCGCTGAGTGAAATATGTTCCTATGGACCTGTCTGCCCGCTATAGAACTCATTGTGTCGTCTGAAGTTGGCTTGACATGGGATGGGAGGAAGCCGTGAAATGAGTGATCTGGTTGTTGGACCAAATAAATGACATCCTGGTAGTCATTCCTGAGTCGAATATATAGATATCCTATCTTATTGTACGGCGATGTTGACGCGCCTAGTCTCATCGTGCAACTTCCCCATCCATCGACCCGTCCTCTCCGCTCTCCTCGCTCCTCCTCGGTGGTGCTCTCCTCCGCTCAGCTCCGGAGAGTCCGCTGTTCTACACTGCTCCATTTCCGATGTCCACCATGAGCCGCTCCGCTGCATCGGCACCCGTGGCCAAAGCGTCCTCCTCGTGGTGGCGGCGCTCCTCGATCCTCCTCTCGCCGACACGGATGGTGGCGTTCCTCCTCCCGTCCTCCTCCTCTCCGCTCGAGCTCCTCGAGTGGCTCGTGCTGTACCCGCTGGACCTGTACGAGTCGCTCGTGATCCTCCCTGTCGGGTTCGTTCGTCGCCACATGCCCGTGCTCGGCGGCGCGCTCGTGGTGCTCATGACGCTTCACGGCATCCTCCTGCGGCTCTTCCTTGAAGGCTTCCGCTCGCTCTTCGCGCGGATCACGCACTCGCAGGACGTGCGCTACAATTATAAGACCTTCTGGCTCGCCATGCGCGACCGGTACGCGTTCTTTGCGCTGCGCGACACGGACTGGCTTGCGGTCCACCGGGTCTTCGGCGAGCCGCTCGACACAACCACCAGCGAGGACGATCTCTGGATCTCGCTCCAGGAGAGCGTCGTGCTCTGCGACGACCCGGCGCTGCGCGTCACACGGCCGTTACCCGCAGGCGCCGGCGCCGGCGCTGGCGGGCTCATGGCGTTTGGCCGGTCGTCGCTCACGGCGCAGCGCATGCAGTACGAGACCGCCGCGCTGGACGTGATGCGCCGGCGTCACCTCACGGACGGCGGCCGCGCGGTCGCCAACCACGTCGTGTACGGCATCCTCAACGCCGAGACCAGCCCTGGCTGGCGCATCGGCTACCTCGCCGTGAACGCCATGGACGGGTTTGTGGATTTCCCGCTGCCGCGACTGGACGCGCTCGGGCCGCTGTGGGGGTCGCAGACGACTCGAAGCCACCACGCCGCCGCCGCCAGCTCGCGCGTGACGACGACCGCGTCAGCGGCGGCCACCACATCCACCAAGAGCGTCGCGGTGCCCGAGATCTACGACCTCGAGTCGATGCGCTGGGCGCTTGAGGCCGTGCTGCACTCGCTAGGCGACATGGATGCACTGATTTTAGACCTACGATTCAACCGCGGCGGCGGCTCGCTGGTCTCAGCGCTAGCAGTCGCGAGCTTCTTCACCGGACCGAAGCGATCCGTCGCGTTTCTCACGGACGAAAAAGTTCCAGGTCCGAACCCGCAGCGGTTCACGAGGAAGCGCAAGCACTATGTGCCACGCTCGAGCCGTACGTTCCGCTACAGCGGACCGATGGTCATCTTGCAGAGCCAGTACACACGAGGGTAGGACCCTGCAACGCCCGCTCTATGCTGGTGATTTGACTGACTACTCCGTGTGTTGTGCCATACGTAGAACCGCCGAGCTGCTCGCACTGTCGCTGATGCAACGCCCCAATACGTTACGCATCGGCGCGCCGTCCGCTGGCTCGCTCACGCAGACGCGCAAGCTACGGCTGCCCAACTGCTGGACGGTCGACATCCCTTGTATGCGGTGCTTTAGCGCGGACGGCGAAACCTTTGAGGGCAGAGGTGTGCCGGTCGACAAGGCTGTGGAGAACATGGAAGACGCGATCTTCCGCCCGCGTTCGAACACCAATTCAACGACGACAGTTGCACCGACAAGCGACGTGTTTGACCCGTGCATCAAGACGGCCATCGACCATATCATCAATGTCTAGCTACGCGTGGATGTGAATCCGGGATTTTGTGTGAATTTTGTGTGCTTCTGGAGCAGAGAAAGATAAAGACGAAGATAAAATTGGGGATTATTTAAGAAAATCACGGTTTGCTCTTGCTCTCCTCCCACTTGTCTTTCTGCAAAGATCTCCGAAGGTGGTCAGTTTGAGCCTGGCGCGTAGAGGTAGTGATACATCTGGTCGTGGAGCAGAATGTGATTCCTCGACGAGATCGTCGTGCCGTCCAGGAACACTGCATACACACAACATCCAGTGAGATCGAATCTCAATGTGGAGAGTTCCGCACCCAGAAATAAAGCAAAAAAGGACGCACCTTCCAAATCAATGTCGTAGCTGAACTTTTTGTTAGCGACAAAATGAAGGTTGCCAGAGACACTCTGCGTGGCGTTCACGGCCAACGGGTGGGGCAATAGCAAGCGACACTGGTACCAGTGCGTGCCTGGCTGGTCAGGCCCGGTGCTCAGCACCACGCGTGACGTCGAGCCCAAGAAATCGACAGTGAACCAGCACGCCAGTCCGTGCAGAATCGCTATTTCACACAGATACCGATAAACACAGTCAGATTCTTCCATGAGTGATCATCGAGTGGCAACAAAAAGGGTACCTGTTTTTTCGACCACAAACTGGAACGGGATGTCAAACGTGTGGAGCTGCTGGTCCAACACAGTCGCAAAGTCGATCTCGTGGGTCACAGGCCGCGACGAGAGCAGTATCTCGGGCGCGAAATAGCCCACCACGGGCTGCGAAAAGTGGTTCGCGACCGCGCGGTCGCGCAGCGACGACAGATCCAGCCCGAAAAAGTTGCGCTGCTGCCAGAAAGCGACTTTGCCCATTTGCTCGCGAAAAATGGTCTCGTCCGAGAACGGCGCGACGAACATGGTGCCCACGGACGGGAACATCTTGAAGGGTGCGTCGTTCGGACGCCGCCACTTCCTGCCAGCGTTCACGTAGGTTTCGAGCATCCGCTCGTGGACGAGGAAAAAGCCCATGGGCTCCGAGACCACAATGTCCACGTGGTCGGGCAGCTCCACACTTTCCATCTTGCCCTTGATCACGGTGATCCGATCGCCTAGCCCGTTCGCGTTCAGCAGCTCCCGCGCGCAGTGTGCCATGTCGCTCAGCTCCACGGCGTACACGTGCTTGGCGCCGGCTTTGACCGCGAAATACGCGAGAATGCCCGAGCCGGTGCCCACGTCCAGCACGATCTTGTCCTTGAAGTCGGAACTGTTCTCCATCATCGCGCGCTCGTACGTGCTCGTGCGCACGTTGTCCTGGAGCATGTTCTGCTGGTGGAGCAGCATGCCGTAGTACTGCGAGAACGGGTTCTCGTCGTCGTCATCGTTCTCATCGTTGGCGTTCGCGTTGGCGCCTGGCTCGTGCAATGGCTCGTCCGCCCGAGGGCTGTGTGCGCTCAGCTGGTCCTGCTTGTGGCCAAACGACGACCAGGCGGCGGTCTGCTCGGCGCCATTCGCGAGTCGCTCGCTGCTGCTGCTGCTCATGGTGGTGCGTCGACCTCCCCGTCGGTACTGTACTATGTGATGTGGAAGCTGGCTGGATCTTCAGGATGATTCGATGGAATCTTGTGATTGGCTGAAAGCCTCATAGTAAGTTCAAATACAATTGGTAGAAAGTACAGCCAATAAGAGCCCACGACGAGGACATTCGAACAGTTATTCTGCACAGATACAAACAAACTCACACGTCTACACTTCAACTTCGGCCGCAGAGATGGCCCCGCTGGGCTTTTGGGGGCGCGGCCCAAACGACGACAGGAGCTGCTGCGTGGACTCGATCTGGAGCCGGATCTCCTCACAGAGTCCAGTATCCATAGGCGGCTCAGCGGTCGTTGACGCCACTACATGTGCCATGGAAGACGAGCGGCCCAGCACTTTGGCCACGTCCTCCTCCTGCTCACACTGGGAGCTGCGTCGCGACAGGCTCTTGAGCGAGTCCGGGTCCAGCAGCTTGATGCCGATCGTACTCTTGCGGAAGCTCAGCGTTGCTGGAGGCTCCGAGGTCCAGAGCGAGCCGCCTCGACTGCCAGCCGACTTGGTGTACCGTACGTCGTCGCCGTCGTCGTCCTCGTCAGCTGTTGCATCTGTGAGCGTGGGCTCGGAGAACACGCGGCGCAGGCGGTCTTGTCGCGAGCGCCGGCTCTGACTAGCCGTGTGGCTCAGCTGCAGCATGCCTTTGACGGCGGACGAGGCGTACGCGAGCACTTCCATCGCCCGAGACGGCACCCTCGCCTTGGGCTGTGGATCCATAGCAAACACCGAGCCCAACACCACGCCCGACTCGGGGTCGCAGATGGGCATGGACGCATAGAAACGAATGTGGGCAGAACCCGTGACCAGCGGGTTGTGCTGGAAGCGAGTGTCTTTGCACGCGTCGAGCACAATCGTCGCCTCTCGCGAGCCTAGCACCTGCGAGCAGAACGCGACCTCGCGCGGCAGCTGCGACTGCGAGATGCCGATCTTGGACTTGTACCACTGCGCGGTCTCGCCCATGAAACCCACGGCCGCCACGCCGCAGTGGAGCGCGCGGCTCACAAGCTGGCAGATGGCGTCAAACTCGCGCTGCCGGTCGAGCGACGCCACGTTGAACTGCTTGAGCAGCTCGGCTCTTCGCTGTGTGTCGTCGAGGTCACTCAGTGTCAACGAGCCTACGTCTCCAAGACTAGCTTCTTCCGGGACAAATCCGAGCGAGCGGTAGCTGCTGCTGCTTCCACTACTGCTCACCGTGCTGGTCGTGCTGGCCGAGATCGACTTGGCACGCGCTGAGCGCCCGTACGCTTCGTCGTCGTCGCCGTCGTCCTGCGACGTGGCATCGGAGTCGTAGCTATACGAGCTCTCGCGGTCCGTGTCGCCCGCCACGCTGTTGTCGTCTTCGTACTGCGAGAGCTCAAGGTTCACAAAGCTGTCGGTCGGTGCGGCACTACCGCTGCCACTGCCGGTCGTGTTGGAGTCGATGCTGGACAAGAGCCCGTCGGTTGCCTTCATATGCGAGCTGCACGCGCTGAGCGTCACGCGGCCGCTGTTGGTAAAGCTTCCTTCCACATCTTCGTCCTCATCGATGTCGTGGATGGCCGGCGGCGTGAGCGCCTGGTCGATGCAGTCAAAGCAGAGCCGCACGGGCAGCGTGTCGCTGCTCGTCGACCCCACTTGCACATCGCGCTTGCGGTTGCAAGAGCTGCAGATCACCTCGCCGCACGCGCGGCAGTGGAGCTTGCGGCTAAACGTGCGGAACCGCCGCTCGCAGAACACGCAGTGCGGCCGCTCGTCCTTCTTGACCCACTGCTCGCGCGCCAGCAGCCGCACGCGTACGAGCGTCGACTTGTCCGCGAGGATCTGGCGGATCCGCTCCTGCGGGTCGGCGATCGTAGCCGCTGCCGTGCGCGAAAAACCGCGCGGGCGACAATAGTTGGTTGAGTGATGAGACGACGCCATCAGCAGGACAGGAAGGACACGAGCAGATGAGGAAACGTTGAGGGAGGAGGTGGAGAGCTACAATGCGGAAATGGTGGTCACATTGTTGTCATTGGAGGGGCCGTTCTTGGTGGAGCGAAGTAAGGCGCGGCGTTTTGAGTTCAGCACTGAGGGTTTTCTCTCACTCTGGTGACATGTGGAGGCCGTGAGGGCCATCTGGAGGAATAGAATCGCTGGCAAGAGAAGCGGGAGCGAGAAAACGGTTGACATACAGTACGTTGCTAGTTCTGTTCCTACGTGGAGTGTTGAAAGAGAATGTGGCAGAGAGAGAGAGAGCGAACGAAATTCGCTCAACTGGCCACACATACTAATATCAGACAGAGACGATGGAACCTGAACCCAAACCCAATGGTCTCGACGAGCTACGAGTCTCACGTAGCGAAAAGTCTCCTGTGACAGGACCAGCGCGGGTTGGGCTGGGAGGGGTCGGGTTGACTCGAAAACTTTTTCATGGGTACCGGGCGATTTCCCTTGCAGTTTGAAAGTTCCGGGTTTCATCACACAACCCATTTAGCGAACAACGTCCAACATGGCCATCACAAGGCGGGAGGGAGACCACGACACCGGAAACATTTAGCACAATCGTCTATGAGAGACTATACTGTTTCGCCGCTGGCCGCCAGTCCGCGCGCACAAGGTCGCTCACCAGCAGCGACACCGCCCAGCGCTTGGCGGACGCGCCATACGAGCTGATCGTCTCGTCGTTGCTCAGCCGCACGTGGTCGCCGCGGGCGCTGGTCGGGTGCCTGGCGATCAGGATTTGGCGCGCGACCTCGACGCCCGAGCGGCTCGCGATCGCCTGCTTAAGCTCTGCTACGGTAGCCTGCGGCGTCACGGCGACCACGAGCCGCTCGGCGTCGCGTTGGATGCGCATGTCGCGGTTCAGCAGGTTGATCTGCACCAACACACTGGCTTTGCTACCACGCTCGCCCTGTCTAGGCGATGGTGGGACGTCCTCTGTTGACCGCCTCGCGTGCTCCGCTAAGCGCAACATTTGCTGGTCCAGCAGCTGTTGCTCGAGGATACGGATGCGCTGCTGTTGGCGCTCACGCTCACGCTCATGCGCGGCGTCTCCCCAGGGTTGCACTGCTGCTTCGGTCGGCTTACCGTGGTTCTTCGCCGCACGCAGAGGAGCCGTTGGTGTGGATGTAAACACAGTGGGGGATTGTCCGGTCTTTGCCGACTGCGGACGTCGAGCTGTTGTGGCTGGTGCGGAGGCGCCGTCGCGGGCAGTCTTCAGCTGTGGCGGTGGAGGGCACTCCATCCGAGCAACCGGCTTGGTCTTGAGCTCGTGTGTGACTTTCAAGTACCGCAGGATGGACGCGACGGCGTCCACAGGCTTGCACACCGACTCGAGACCTCGTGATGTGTCCACGCGGCCGTCTCCATCCGGCAGCGCGTTGAACAAGCCAACGGCTTCCACGCCGCGTAGGAACGCCTGGCCGTCCACGAGGTTTCCACTTGATATATACCGATCCGTTACAAGCCGCACTTCCTTCTTGGTGCTCACCGCCAGCCACTTGAGCAGCAGCTGCTGGAACACTTTTGGTGATACCAGCATCTGCTGAGCATGACTGTGGTGCTTTTGCCCACGCTTGTCTTTGAGCTGGCGTTCCATGTGCTGCAGAACAAAGCGCGCTTTACCTTTCCATCGCCGCCGCCGCGTTGTTGTCGTCGTTGACTGGTCGTCCGAGTCTGCGTCTGCGTCCTCGTCGCCACTGTCCTGCGCTTCGACGTGGACCGCTTTGGCGAGCGCCTGGACCGCCACCGCCTGCTTCAGCGTGTCGATCAGTTTGCGCACGTACAGTTCGCAGATCTGAGTCCCACTCGACTTGAACGCCACGGAGGGAGTCGATCCTCCTCCTCCTCCTCCGCCAACCGCTCCGGCCGTCGCTCCATCCACTAACGTCTGAAGCACTTTGTTCCGCAGCGGATTGCGCTGCAGGTAGAGCGTGTGGAGCACGCGCGGCCGCTGGAACGCGAACGCGTGCCACTCGGTCGGGATCGTCGCAAGTTGGTTCTCGCGCAGGTTGAGGGTCGTCAGCTCATGCAGCGACGCTAGCCCCGCGGGAACAGATTCCAGATTGTTTTCAAACACTTCCAGCGTGCACAGTCGTGCGCAGCTCGATATCGAGTCGGGAAGCCGCGCGAGCTGGTTCTGCTGCAGCAAGCAGATCTTCAGTAGTGGGAACGCCACGAAGAACTCGTCCGAGATCTCGCGGAGCTGGTTTCCGCGCAGATCCAGTTCTTCACAGGCGTCCAGGCACAGATTCGAGAGCGCGGGCAGCACGCGGAGCCGGTTTTTAGCGAGTTGAATGCTCTTGAGCGCCAAGATACGAGCTGGTCGAACGGGGTTTTGGAGCGGAAAGTTCTGCAGAGGATTGTCGTCGAGCGCCAGCTGCGTGAGGCCGCTGCATTGCACTGCTGGTACCGTGATATCGATGGATTTCAGTCGATTCCGTGAGAAAACGGCCTCGTGGAGCCGCTCCAGCGACGCCAACGCCGCCGGCAGAGCGACCAGGTGGTTGTCCTGCGCGAAGAGCAGCTCCAGCGACTGCCTGGCGGTCAAAAAGAGCGCGTCGGGTAAGCCAGTGAGTCCGTTCTCCCGGACGTCGAATGTGTGTAGCTGTGGGAACCCTTGCGTGGCCCACTGGGCCGCCGCCTCGTTAGAAACACCGCTCGCTCTCAGCTTATTGGAGGCGAGATACAGACAGCGGAGACCTTGCAGCTGCAGCGCGACCGTGGGGATCGCTGTGAGCTGGTTGCGGCTCAGCTCGAGCGTGGTCAATTTCTCCAGCGCGCGCCAACTGGACGCGTCAGCGTCGCTGAGCGGTAAAAAGTTTCGATCTGTGAGAAAGTTGTCGCTTAGTTTCAGCGTTTTGAGCGTTTTCATGCCAGCAATTGCGACCAATGTCAGCGAATCTCGCAATTGGTTGTCGCTCAGATTGAGCTCTTCCAGCATCGGAAGCGCGACGACAAACGCTGGAAATTCCCGCAAGTTCAGCCCACTGAGCCGCAAAACCCGCAGCCCCACGAGCGTGGAATTAGCGACTTGCTGCTGAGCTTGGAGGCGGTCAAACTCGGCAGCAGTCGAGATTGCTAGCGCCTCCAACTGGCCGACAAGAACGCGTAGCGACGCCAATTTAGCTGGGAAAACCGCCTGGAGATGGTGTAGTTTCTTGAGCACTTCGCCTTTGCGGGATTTGTTGGTGAGCTGTTGGCACCGCGCCTCGTAGTCTGCGACGACGCCACCAATGCCGAGCGCTTGCGGTAGCTCAAACCGCCACACGCGCATCAAATACGACACAAACTCGGCGTCTTCGTCGACGAACGCGTCGCTGACGACCGTGTGGAAGCCCAGAAAGGCTGCAATTGGCACGGTGGCGCTTCCCCCTCCGCTGTCGTTGCTACAATCCTCCTCATGGAGCCACGAGAGGATGCACTCCAGTTCTTCTCTGGAACAGAGCGCATCAGCGTAGCTCTGCTTAGCAAGCGCGGCTAGTTTGTGCGGGCGGATGCCTTCAGGCGGCGGAGCAACACCCGAGCCGCGATGCATGTCGCCGATCTGCTCAAAGCACAGCGCCACGAGACGCTCCCGCGCTGGCGGAAGACGCGCCAGAAGCTGTAGCAGCTCGGTCACGACGACGGTGTTGGGCTGAGCTTTGCCCGGTGGTGAGCAGTGCTGCATGAACACGGGGAAATGTGAGACCATGACAGGCTCCGCTGGCCGTCGCAGGCCCAACAGCGCTTCGTTGGCGATTTCGAGCCACTCGTGGAGGCTCAGCAGCTCGCGGATGCGGTGCGAGCCGATGCAGCGCAGCTTGACGTGGTCGCGGAACTGCCTGAGCGCGTCGCCGTAGAGCGCGCAGCGTCGACGCAATGTCGCCACTTCGTGAAACAATTCGGCGACGTAGTCGGCGAGCGCCTCGCGGCCAAGCACCTCGCTTAGCACCGCGAGCTTGGGGTCCACAGTGTCCAATCCGTCGAGTGGTAGCCTCTGCATGGTGATGGTGCGCGCGTCACAGATTTCAAGCTCGCGCTGCAGAGCTGAGACATCGCTATCGACGGCGAGCGCGAGCATCTCGAGCGTGAGCCACTGGCCAAAGACGCCATGGCACCGAGGTGGAGGCGCCGACCCGCTCTGCTGAAGCGAGCGTACCGTATCGAGCACGCGGCCTCGACTACTGGTCTGGCGCTGCTTGACTGGAGAGTCTTCGCCGCTGGTGAACAGTGCATAGTACGCTTCTCGCAGATGGCGCAGCGCGGCGACCTCGGCGCGCGTCTTGCCCGTCGCGACGGCCGCCACATCTGCGCCAGCTACTCGACGGGCCATGTGGGAGGGCAGATCGATGTAACTGACGGCGTCTCGCGCGGTTTCTTGTCATACCTGTACTACACACCATGGATCAGGTGAGACCATCCAAAATGTCATCTGAGACCGTGACTGGAACCAAACCAAACCAACCTAAACATTCGGCGATCTTGAAGAGGCGCGGGCCCTGCCCTCTGGGATCCTCTTTGTCGTCATCCCGGAATCGAAATGGGCGCCGAGCACTCGCATCTCCAGTCGACGCAGCGAGTGGGCGATGGCGGCTCGGCCTCGTGGAACGATCTGGCGGTCGGGCTCCAGTACAGTGCGACCGACGTGGCCGTGTGGCCGCACCTGGCGCCGCTCGTGCTCTGGTTCACTGAACAGGACGCAAATGCGCTCCACCACAAGCTACGATGCCGCACGCGCACGCGGTTTCTCACGCTGGGCGAGTTTCACGCATGGCTCTCGAATGCTCCGAGCGACGGAACAGCAAGCAATAAGCACCGTCCACGGCCAGTCGAGCCAACTGACAAGGGTGTGGCACCGCCGCCCAGTTTGCTGCAGAACATTCTCCAGCAGACCGTCCAGTCGCCGCTAAAACTCCCGCAGAGCTCGGCGGTGCTCGTGCTGGATCTGTTCGTGGAGCACATTTTCACCACGTTCGCTCGCGGCGGCACAAAGCTGTTCGCGATGGAGTTCCTCGCCGCGATGGTGCTCGGTTCGCGCGCGATCTGGAGCGCTGATCAGAAATGTCGCGTATTGCTGGCATTGTTCCAGGACCCGGCCAACTCGAACGGCAGCACCTCCGAACCGATTTTCAAGCACGCCGACCTCGCGCACCTCTTCCTGTGCGCCATGCGGGGCGCCAGCACGCTCACGGTCGGCGTCCAGCGGCTCTGGAAGCGCCACGCGCTCGACACCGCGGTACTCGCACGCCAATTCGCGACCCACGCGATCCAATTCGCGGTCGCAGCGCGCGAAAACGTCATCAACCTCGAGACCACGACGCCACCTGTCAAGCAGGCGGTGTCGGCCAGCCAAGTGCAGCGGTTCGTGGACGCGACGCCGGCGCTGCGCTGCTTCGTGGCGCTGTTCAGCGGCGAAGAGATGCGCAATCCGTTCACATTCGGCGGCTCGCGATCGCTGTGCGACGGGCGCTCGCTGCCACTGGGCTACAGAGCAGCGCTTGATCACCAGAGGCTCCAGTACGAGACGCTGCTGTGGCAGTACGTGAGCCCCGAGGGGCGGCTCGCGCGGCGACGAGAAAGTGCAGCGACGCTGCTCCAATCGACATGGCGGCGCCACTGCTCGCGCGGGTTGCTCCAGCGGAAGCGCGACGCTCGCCAGCGAAAGCGCCACGCGTCGGCGACGCGGCTGCAAGGCTTCGTGCGCCACCGCCAGCTGGCCACAGTGCTCGAGCGGCACGCCGAGGCCGAGCTCCACGCGCGCAATGGCGGCGTGCTGCTTGCCGGCCTTGGCCCGTGTGTGCCGTGGGCGTCGGCGTCGACGCCTTCGCCGCTTCAGCTCGTGGACGCGTTCAAGCTGCTCCACGTTCAGATCGAGAGTGTCGCCATGTCGCGCACCTGCGCTCTGGCGCTGCCGAGCGACCGCCAGTCGGTCTTCGCCTGGGGCCGCTGTCTGCCATGCGTCTACGCCGAGCCATTGGGTGCTCCTACGACTACGCTGGTAGATGACGGCGGCGCGAGCCCACGCGTGACGCTGACCCAGACGACGCCCGCACGACTGGCGTTCCGGTTCCCACCTCACAACCGCGTGGCTCAGCTCGCGTGTGGACTCAGCCACGCGCTCGCGCTCACACAGGATGGCAATGTCCACTCATGGGGCTTCAACGACCACGGGCAGCTGGGCCACGGCGCAGCGGCCACGCTGCTGGCGCGCACGGGCGGCAAGCGGCACTACGCCACGTACTACGACGAACGTGACGCCCGCGAGTACGCGCTGCTGGCGCAGCCCACGCCGCTCGTGTACTTCCAAGGCGCAGCCCAGCAGCAGGCCGCGCCCATTCCGATCCAGAGCGTGGTCTGCGGGGACTACTACAGCATGGCGCTGAGCCGCGACGGCGACGTGTTCACCTGGGGCGAGGCATCCGAAGGCCAGCTGGGCCTTGGGGACGCCCACGCGAGCTTCCAAGTCGCGTTCGTGGACCGGCACATGCTCAACTCGGCCTTTACGTATCTCTCCGAGCCTGAGCCCGTGCTCGCGCTCAGCGACCAGCGCGTGGTCCAGATTGCGTGCAAGAAGAACCACTCGGTCGCGCTCACTAGCGACTGGCGCGTCTTCGAGTGGGGCAACTGGGGCAAGCGCTGCGGAGTCGACCGCGAGCACGCTCTAACGCCCGAGCAGAAAGATCCGCTCGTGGTGGCTCCGCTGCGGCTCCGCCAGCTGAGCGTTGGCGACCACCACATGGTCGCGGAAGGTAGCAGCGTGTGGCTCACGCTGACGGGGCGAGAGGACGGGCTTCGGGTGGAGACGAGCATGTACTTGGCGTCCTCACCTTCGTGGTCGTGCGACCAAGACGCGGTCGCCAGCCAGTACGCAGGCAGGCAGTGGACCTGCGTGGTTGCTGATTGCGACATGGACGATATTGAGTTGGATGACGACACCGGTGACACGCCAGTCGATGAGGAGATAGACCAGTCCGCCAGCGCTGGCGGTGGTGCGTTGTGGAGTCGACGCGTGCGGCCGTTTCGGCTGCGTGAGCCAACGCAAATCGCCACGTATGACGCCAAGTTTGCCCAAGTGGCCCAATGTTTTCCAAGTTTACAGACCAAGTTTGAGTACGAGAATCTGCTCGCGCTCTGGTTCCACGGCCACGTACGAAAGCGGCTCGTGGCCATGCCGCGCGGTAAGCCTGCAGGCGTGTACTTGCAGCTTCTCCTGCCACGCGTGCCCTTCGTGCCGGCCCTGGAAGACGAGGCCGCGCTGCCGCCCATGGTCGAGTTTGCCGTGGTCGCGGCCAGTGGCTCTCGCGCCAAAGTGTCCAAACCTGGGTTCGCGACCCATTTGTTTCACCCGGTGATGCGCGAGCGGCTCGCGGCGCTGCCTGGTCGCGTGCGCCGCGTCATGCCGACCGAGTTCCTCGAGCCGCAGAGCATCTTCGTGGTCGAGTTCGACGAGTGCAGCTTTCGAGATGAGTCGAGCTTGTTATCGGAGACCAAGATCGGCGGTGCAGCTGATGAGCCAGCGACGCGGTACTTCACGCGGTCGGCGACGCCCGACGGCCGACAGGTGTACGAGTGGCAGGAGCTCGTGGTGCAAACGATGGCGCGGCGCGTGCTTGCTGCGCAGGAGGCCGGCGCATTGGCCGTGCTGCTCGTGCTGGATTTCGTGGACGCCGAGCCGTTCGAGCTCGAGTTGCCCGAGGACTCGGGTGTGTACGTACCCGTATTGATGACCAACAAGGCGGCGCTCGCGACGCGGTGGCCCAGCTCGTATTCTCCTACCAGCATGGCGGTAGGCGAGGTGCTGGACCAGTTGGTCCACTCGCAGGCGTTCTACGAGCCTGAAGAGCTCGACCAGCCGCCTGTGGTACCGCCCGCGTGGATGGCGCGCTGCTTCGAGCGCGTGGACACGACCGCCGCGCGGATCCAGAGCGCCGTGGCCAATGGCGCCGCTGGCGTCGTGCTGTTCCAGGACGAGCAGTCGGTTGAAGTGGACGGCGAGACGCGTGGCGCGCCCGTGTTTCTGGACTCCCCAGCCAGTGAGGGCACCAAGCCAACACCCGCCCGACTGGTCGCGATGATCTCGTACACAGATAGCGAGGCGCTGCGTGGCGCGAGTAAGCGCTCGCTCACGGACAGCGCGATGCCGTTTGTCAAGAGCGACGGAGACGGTGAGCACTATGAGCTGCTGGCGAACGTGGCTGTGGAGATCCGAGCCGGTGGCACTGTGTATGCATGGGGCAACGCCCAGAACGGACGCCTGGGGCTCGGAGACCCGGCCCACGGACCGCTGCTCGACGGGTACGAGGCGCTGACCGACTCACTGTACCGGTACGTAGACCGGCCGATGCCGGTGGTCGCGCTCGCTGGACACGAGATGCGAGAGCTGGTCTGCGGCGCCGCCCACACCGTCGCGGTCACGCAGCTCGGACGCGTGTTTACGTGGGGCAAAGGAGCCCGAGGCGAGCTGGCGGTTGCGCGCACGAAAGCTCAGGCCGAGGGTCTGGCGCAGGACCAGTGGGTGCCGCGGCTACTCCACCACGTGCAGTACGATCGCATCGTCTCCGCGGCCGCGAACGACTCGGCTACGGCGATGGTCACTGAGCTTGTGAAGCCGATTGTGTACCTAGAACGGCGCAAAGAAGTGGTGCAGCTTCGATCGGCTGCACGGGAGCGCTTCCTACCGTAGCACTAACGTGAATTCCAAATTAGATTTCTGTCATGGATTGGCGTGATGGACCAGCTGCCTCAGTTGGTGGACCTGAGAGAGGAGCTGCGTCGCGTTCTCGCGCACATCCCGCGCGTCGACGACGATCAGGGAGCTGCGTGACAAGAGGTGCATGAGCTCGTGCACGAATGGTTTCTGTACAGACGCAGCAGCTACGGTGGTTGATGTTGAGGAGGTGGTGATATTCTGGTGGTGGAGATCCGGAGCCGATTGTTGGTCGTCTGCTGTTTCCGCCTTGCTCGTGGAGCGCGATTCGTAGATCTTGAGGTGCTGCAGCTCCCAGGTCTCAAACAGCGGCGACGGCTGAAACAGATAGACAAGCAGCCAGTCGAGACGCGATAGATCAGGCTTCACCCGTAGCTGCAACACAAGCGCATCGCCGTCAGTATTCTACTTCTGTACTCTTGGTCCTCAGGGATCCGGCTTCTTTTTTGGCGCGTACTCTGTCGAGGTGGATAACGTGCCACTGCTGTGCGTCGTCCTCACAGTGAGCGTGCTTCATCAGTGGATAGTCGTCCAGCAGCACGAGCGTTGAGCCGTCAAAGTTACGCTGGACGAGGCGCAGCGACGCGGCGTAGAAGTTGCGGAACACGACACAGGCCAACGCTTGGGGCCGCGTCGGGAAGCCCACGCAGAAGCCACGACCGCGCGCGTTGGCGTAGAGCATCTTAGTCTCTTGGTCCGGTTCTTGCTGCTGCCAGAACGCGTGAAGCGGCGTGCTGGGACCAACACTAAGCTGTGCCTCCATGATTGAGTTGGACCTTTGGGTTGGGAATCCCAACCTGGAATCTGTGCAATATTAAGCGTCACTCAAACGAGGTAGTGGCCGTGACCTTTCGCGAAGAATCAATAACACCGAAACAACAAGGGGGGCGTTACGCTGGTTACACGTCCAGATGGGTTCAATTGCCGAAAACGAAAGCCAATCAGCGTAATTCGAGGGCAACATTGATTTTTGGGGGATAAATTCCAAATTATATTTCAGTCCACAAGAGAGACAATCTCGATTTGCAGTTTGCGCATGCACATTGGACCCATGATTTTATTCTCCGCCCGCTTGATCTCATGGAACTGTTCCGCGGCTTTCATAAGATGTGAGCAAGTTTTTGTTGCAGGTGGAGACAACTGCGGCAACTAATCTTTGTTCTCCGCTTCTTTTTTTTAAACGAAAACGACCTTGGATTCAAGTACTCTTCAGACTCAGACTCGACCAATCGTCACTTCCCACTACGCGAAAGTTCTTCTCTGCCAAGAGCCGTGGGCGCTCAACTATTGGCGCACGCCAGCAACTGCTTAGGCTGATAGAGCAAAAAGCTCCAGTAAATGCTGCAGTTCGCGACAGTCACAGCAAGCGCTCACATGGAGTTGTTCGACGGCTGAGCGACAGTGCGGGTTTGGATCCATGTTCTTGTGACAGCTGTGAAAGCTTCTAAGGAAGCAACAAATTAGTTTGTCCCAACATATGGAGCTTCAATTGGTATTGACACTGAACGGGCCGATACGAAAACGGAAAACACCGCGATGCTCTCAGCAAAATCAGTTCCCACCACTGGACACTATTATCGGTGGATAAAGGTACTGACAGGTTTCCCATTCGTAGTATACGATTGGTTTGGCCTCGACGAAACCCACCAGCCAACCCTCATTGTCTCACGTATTCCGCGGATGCTCTGTCACTTCCCAGTCGGCGTGCGCAATTCGCGATTTCACGCGAAGGAAGCAGAAACTCCTCGATCTTCCGAGAACCATTACAGGAGCAAGCTTTGGTTGTGTCACAACGACCGACTGCTCATCAACATTTCTGTTGAAGCGGGTTGAACCTCTCGTACTGTACAGTATGCTTTGCCATGACTCCAACAGGAAGTCGAGACTCACATGAGAAGCAGTTTCAGGAAGACAAAGTGCATTCGAGTCTGTATCAAAAAGCGTTGGCAATGACGGTGCGGTGTCATCTTCTCTGTCGGTGGTGCTGGGACGTGTCAGCGGTTTGGACTCACACTGGTGCCATAAAGCTTTTTTGAAAGATCGCATCTGCGCACAAAATTAGTTTCAGACCTGCGAGATCTGATATGTTTCACTTGCATCATCGTAAAATACAGAGTGCAGGGCCTGCCTCAACATCCAACCCAACCCGCGGGCAATTGTTCTCCTCTTGGGAGGAGCATCCAAATAAAACAGGGGACCAGGAACTGCCTCTTCATTACCATTGCTCTGCAAGCTGGTGTGTCCAACCGCGAGGTCACTTTCCTATTGCGCTCCGCACGTCGCCGCCTTCCGATACAGCTTCAAGTGTGCAGGATTCAAGATCCACAAGGGTGATCCCACTGGTAAGCCGCTACCTCTCCCGCTCGAACAATTCACGATGCGGAGAACATTTTCGGCCCTGTGAACTGATCATGTTATCTTGTGGACGTCCCTCAGCGCAACCTGATCCCTGCTCCTCCTCCCTCCGCTCTGCCATCACGTTTTGATCTCCGCGATCGCTCTTGTTCCACGTGGAAGAACATCTCCAGCTCTAGAACGGAAACTTTGTGCCACCGTATAACGGGAGTATGAACAATGTCTCCCACGACTGCTCGACTGAAGACGAAGGCGTGGATGAGGATATGATGTTCGAATTCGAAGAAGAGCTGGACGCACGGCTCACGCTGCAAGATGGCGCGCGTCCTGAGAGTGTCAATAGTTCCCCAGCGGCGGACCGCCGCTCGCCGTATCCGTTCGTTCCGGACGCGATGGTCATGGCGCGACCGCAGAACCCTGTCGCTGCACTGCTTCAGAGCGCCAACGACGCGGAAGACGCGGCATTTGCGTCGCTGTCGGCCTCGCCCTTTGGTGAATGCGGGTCACCCATGCGCATGGCTGCGCTGTCGGCCACTGAGGCAAACGACAAGCCTCCGTGCTTTGACTTCAACGGGCGCCGCAAGCGCAAGTACTTTGACGACAGCTGCTGTGTGACGCCGCGCGTGCGTCCGCTCGCCAAGCGCGCCAAGTCGTTCTCATCGGTCGACTCGATACTCAACCAGGATTGCAGCTCCAAGAGCACCAGCTCGCCGAGTTTTGCCCCCAATGTGATCGACGAGTCCAAGCCGGTGACAACCGCCGCGCCCGTAGTGACCGGATCCTTCTTCTCGTCGACGCGAAGCAGCTCGATCCAGATCCCGCGCCGCGCGCAACGAGCGGCAACGCATCATCACCACCAGCGATCGTGGTCAGGGCCAGCACGGGGCACAGCACACAGCGCCAAAGAGCTTGATCTCCCTGCCGCGTCCTCGGACCCGCTCATGGCCCGCTCGTCGTCGTCGTGGAATGCAAGTGTTGAGTATTTTTGCCGTCGCAGTTTAGACATCTCGTCGCCGCTTCGCATTCGCTTCCGAGACCTCGTTGTGGGCTCGGTGGGGCGAGCAGGAAGTCTTAAGTCGCCATGATGCACCATCCAAAACCGACAACTCGAACTTTCACGTGGGTTCAATTGCCGGAGAGACGAAACAACAACAAAAAACCTTCCGAGAGCGCGAGCCTCTCAGCAATATGTTCGTTTGTATGCAGCAGGGAAGCAAACTGCTGCAAAAAGAGTTATTTAGGAGCTGGCTCAAGGCCGAGCAGCCCAACACAAAAATGAGCGACCGTATGTATGTGTCCACCCACGTGTTCCAAAATATTCACTGTGAAATCATCACCCTCTAAATCAACGCAACGCACTGCGAGAGTTCGTCGAGGCAAGCTGAAGCTGCAGCCATCGGCTGAATTTGTTGAGACTTGGACGCAGAAAAGATGTTTACAAGTGCCGCGAAGGCATTCTTCACTTCCTGGTCTCCATTCACAGCCTGGGGAGAAAAAAGGAATCAGAAATTGAAATGCCATTGGTAGGCGAGGCGATCGATGAACATACCAAGGTGCCTACGGTCACTAGCGATCGCAACACGACGTCTTCACCTAGGTCTTCAAGCGCAGGTGCACTGATCACAACGTCCATTGCAACTGATCCGATCGTCGTGACATCCTCCGTGGAGAAAGCTGAGGGTTCTTCCTCGAAGAGTCGTCCAAGGCTGTGAACAAATCAATATGTAGTGAGATGGGTGAATGCAGAGCCGTTTGAAACATGACTTACTTGAGCAAGAGAGTTGCCAAACTCAATGCAATCGCCTTTTGGTGATATACGACGAAAGCCGACAGTGACAAGACAATCTGTTCAAAACAAGCGGAAGTCAGTCTCCGACAGCACCAACCAGCAAGGATGACTTGTCACACCTGATCTTTCTTGGAGATGATGGCTTCGCGAGCTTCTTTACGCAAGAACATGTTCGCGAGAACTCGGAGAGCAAGCATTCGTGTAGCGTTGGGGACGTCAGTCGAAGGGTGTGCGGCCAGTTGTATCGCTCTGTCAACCAAGCTTTCAAGAGTCGCACGGCCCAAAGTGGGTGGCCCCTGGGGGTGAACCACGACAAGTCGAAGCAAGTCCAGAAGCGGGAATACATGCTCACTTGGCCATCGTACCACCGCTGCCTTTAGCGTGCCAAGTTGACCCGCAGAAAATGTGCTTGAATGATAGTAGGCAGTCTCCTGCACGGTCGTTGACGTCTGTTCAAGCCAATCCAGCTCGGTGTGGCTGAGCTTGAGGTCGTCTGGAACTTTATCGTTGAATTGTCGAACTGTCGAGATCAGCTTCGCAATCTTGGTCGTCTCAAATGTTTGATACGCAGCCACTGGGAAGAACTTGAAAGTGGCCTCTTGCTGTGGAACCAGGTCTGCCGCTGTCGATCCTGGACTCACGTCCCCAGTTCCGATCACTGGTGGACGATACTCTCCAGACCGTTGAGTGATGTAGTCTGCAATCTCACGCAAGTACGACTGCTCAAGCATGTGCTTGTTGATGAACTCCTGGGCAACCATGAACGGATTGTCGCCTTGGTTGTATCCAATCTCAAGGCTTCGGACTCCTCCAGGCTGTTCAATTTCCACAGGAATGACCATGTCGTAGGCCTTTCCATCAACCACACCACCACTACCGGTACCTGTCACTTCTCCAATCTGCAAGGGAAATAAGTGTCAGAACGACGTAGCCAAAAACGACACCAGCATCACCACAACCCACATCGATCCAAGTGCTGGATGGTCCACTCCACTGACAAGCCCACGCTTTGCTTCCTTTCCGAAACATTTGGATCTGCCCATCTGACTTGCCGATAATCCGATCGCGCTGATCATAGTCAGGTAGCTTGGCAATCTCCACGCCGCTGGGACCGCGCTCTCGCACCAACCGCGCTTCGGCAACCGCGGCTTCGAATGCGACGGTCGCTGAGGGTGACACTCTCGCCGCATCGGTTGTGAATATACGAGCTGTCTTGTCATCACACCCCGTGACGAAATCGCCGTTTGGCAGCGCCGTCACGCACCACAGACCGCCAGGATGCTCGATTGTTTGCACCAACGTCCCGTCGATCGTCCACACGCGCGCGGTGCAATCCTCACTCGCCGAGACAATCTTGTTGTCGGGAAGCACGGTGACGCCCAGCACAAAACCAGGCTTACCTTCTGCATTGAGAGGGTGCTGCACTTGGGCGATGACGTCACCATCCAGAGTGCGAACTTTGACGGACCTACAAAGGGAGACCGTCAGGTCAGTGCGCCCATTTATTTCCCCCGAGCACATCACCCGAACTCACCCATCGTTGGAACACGACACGAATCCAATATTCGGCACCAACACGAGCTGTCGGATCGGGCCAGCGTGGTCGCGCACAGTCTTGGTCAGCTGGAAATTCGTCCAAAATCGCAACTGAAAATCCACGACGCTGTTCCCTTCCTGTCGACCCGTCGAGCCCGTCACAACGACACCATCGGGCAAGCCAAGCACACAAACGCCGTTCTCGTGGCCGCTCAGCGTGTGCAGACATTTGGCCGTGTGGAGATCCCACACACGGGCCGTGCCGTCCCAACTGCCCGAGATCAGGTACTTGCCGTCGCCAGTGAACGCCAGCGAGACGACGCCGCCTTCGTGGCCACGCAGGATCGAAATTAACGTGCCTTCGAGCGAGAAAACGCGCACGGCCTTGTCCATTGAGCCTGTGATGAACCCACCAGCGGGGGCTGATTCCAGAACGTTCGGCGGCAGCCGCAGCAGCGCCGTCACCCAGTGCTCGTGGCCGTATAGGCGCGCGCTCAGCAGCTCGATGTATGTGCCTGGCTCGCTTGCGTGCGGATCGAGGATCCAGCTGAGCACGCTTGTATCCATGGCGCCCGTGATGATGACATCGTTGTCAAGGACACAGATGGAGCGGACCTGGGGGACCAGAGAAAGTAAATACCCATACGCCGACCGTTTTAGTGAGTCCCAGAGGAGGGCAAAGGTATCAAACGATGTATGAAATGGTAGAGAACGCGCACATACCGCTCCATCGTGGCCGACGAGCTCAGAGCTCACGTGGTACGCGGCGGAAGCGTCCGAGTTGCCGTCCATATCTTCGCTTGCCTTCTCTGTTGGTGACGTGGGGGGAAGCGATTTGGAACTTCACTATGGAAAAGATCACTAAGTTCGGTTCAACATCGCTAAGTTTTCATTTCCGTGGTGTGGATTACACGTATTTATTGTGGACTACCTAAAATATCCACGCTGCACGAGGACTCATGGGGTGTGCGAAAAAGCTCCTGACTGTGAATCCAAGGACAGCTCCTGGAATCCGACATGTCCTCATGCCACACGCGAAGCTAGCGAACACGACGAACGATATTAACAGCACATTCACACCAGGCGCGTAGTAGTGTAGATAGATGGTACTAGCACTGTAATACTACGTAGCACTCGTGCACTAGCCTCACGTACTTCTCTCGAGGTGCTGCATGTGCGCAGAGTGATCCGCCACATCTTACGACCCCCCTAAACGCACACGTTGCTCGAGATTGAAGTGTCGCGAAGTCTCGACACGGAGATGTGCCTGCGGCAGTTGCCACTCGACATCGATTACAAAAGGCAACACACATTTATAGGATTCATAATACGTTGATATTTAGTACGTTTGTGAACACGAGTGGATGAGTTGAACGCGCGGGTTGACACAGACCTCAGCACCAACTTTTACCCTCCGTGTAAGCGCGCCATGGTAAAAAGCGAGTGGAGTATGATCCGCTTACGGGGCGAAAGCAGCACAGAACGGGGCGAACTCCTCGACGAGCTTCTTGGCGTTGATGCCTTGCTCGTTGTTGGCGATCGAGAGGAAGCAGTCGGACGGCGCAAGCTTGGTCATGGCCGCAAGAAGGTTCTTGCAGTTCTGGTTCTTGCACATATTGATCTCCTGGGCGATGGTAGGCTCCGCCGTTGGCGGGATGAAGACCCAGCCCGACGACGACTGGCACGAGAGGAGGTCGATGCCGTTGGTGATGACGACGCCAGCGAGCTTGTTGAGCTCCGACTGCGGGCAGAACTCAGGGAACGTGGCGTAACCCTGGACGGTTGCGACAGCGACGGCGGCGAGGACAGCGGTAGTCTTGAACATGGTGAATAAGGTGGAGAGGGAGTGTGGAGAAGCTGGGAAATCCGAGAATGAGAATGAGTAGACAATCGAAAAGCGGACTCGCGGCTGATAGTTCGAATTGCCAGCCACAGTGGGGGGGCAGCCACCCGCCTCCACTGAAAGGGCAGATTCGAAGGGCTTGGCACTTGACCAAGAGAAAGACAGATCGGCTCAGTGCCTTTGATGCGTAAGAAACATCATCCTGACAGGCGACGTCGGAGCATGGACGAGCCGATCCTGACCAGGAATGCGTGATGCCATCCATGTCCCACACTGTCGGGTTGACCACCTCTACTAAATTGCTCAAACAAGGTTGGTTCATTCAATCAATACGTCTCCTATCAACCGTATAATATATTCATAGGGCTCAGTCGTACCATCTTTTGAATTTGGTATTTGGCATCACACTTCAATGTATCCGCACACAGCCAGGCTGGTGGACGTGGCCAGTGTGTCCCGAGTTGGAAGCTCCAGTTGTGACCATTGTGTCTTCTGTGCCTCTGCAGCTGTGATTATTTCTTGAACCATTGAAGCAACGCCATCGACGCGCTGATAGATTCTGAATTGTGGCGGTGCGAAAGCCACCGGCGTTCAATGCTCGTCTGCTTGTATGTCCCATTCAGTAAATAATCGTGTCTTGATTGCAGGAATCTCGCTGGGAGTGAATTCGTCGATTCAAGAAAGTCGACAGGGTCGCTTTTCATCAGAAAAGAAAAGATGGAACAAATCCCGCAAATCTTGAGATGCGGTGGCAGTCCGAGTTTCTACAGTGATACAGTGTCAGCACTGCAGCATCTGCAGAACAAGCCTCGAGATAAGCGCGTGATGCCATGATGCCACTCACCGTCACGAATCCGTGCAACTCAACAAATGCGTGGCATCACGGCATCGCCTGGGAAAACCCAGGAAGCGAGTGTGTAATCAAGACGTTCGAATGTGAATCCGAATGCAACTCTGGAGTGGGAGTGATGGATAAATACACAAGAACTGTTGTGAGTCTCAGCTTGCCAAGCCGAGCACAGAAGATCTTGAATTCCCACGCTGTCGATCTTGGAGCTTACAGCACGTCGCGTCACATATCCGATACTGTGCTGTAGAATTATTACTGTACTTCTTTTGTTTCGAAGCTGTGTAGCACGATGTTTGCTACTGCTGCCTGCGGAGGCTTCAGCCACCAGTGGCGCTTGAACACTGTTTAATAAACAGGAGTCTACCGACTCCAGCAATTGTTTAGTGTCCACCGCAAGGCGCTGATCCAGCACTTCCATGCACGACGAGTTGACTGCCCAATCGACAGCAACCGAAGTAAATACAGCGACCCTCAAATCTGACTTGCTATTTACATCATTGATATCGGTGTACGGCTGTCACAGTCCAGCATGCTTCAACATGTGCCTGTAGTAGCAACTGAGAAAGGAAAGGCTGGCTTGTGAAGACCACGGAGACCGATTCAAACTCGATCCCAAGTCTCTTGGTGTTGATGAGAGAAACCAGACCGTAGAGTTGAGACTCTTGATAATAGCTACTTCGAAAAACTACTCAACAGCGGTGGTCTGTTCAGCTTAGACTCCCCGCAGTAGGATGAGGAATCTGAGGGTCGAGAAACAGTTATTGCATTTAAACTTTGACAGAATTGTGTGATACGTACTGTGTAGAGCAATTAAAATATATAATTGGGTTTTTGATACTTTGTCCTGTTTTAATTGGCCTACAAAGGTCCAACTATAATTAGGTTGGGGGAAGTTCTGGCCTGGGATTTTTGGGAAGGTTCGCACTCAAACTGGCTAGGCATCCATGCCGAACAAGTCACTTCAAATAGGACTGTGAATACCCTTCCCCGCGCTCTTTAGGGCATTTATGCTCTAAAGAGCCCTCCATGCAGTGGCTTTAGGGTGATCCCACAGGATCATTTAGCCGTGGTCTCTAGGGTAAAAGGTGTAGAGCTTGGGTGTGTATCAGAACTGTGAGCGCTCTGATCGCACTTGACCCCAATTACTAGTTTGACACAGGACCAATTACATGAGAGCTGGTTGATCGTGATATGGATCATTTCCGCGCTTACCAATCTAATTGTAATTGGAGCTTCGTTGTCCAATCAACCCAGGACAAAATATCAATAACCCATCTATGTATTTTAATTCCTCGTACTGTATACCCACTTTGGAGAAAGAACAGAAGCCATCGGGTCGTTTTGATACCAACACCGCGGCAGTACACTACACTGTGTACTGCAGGCTGCAGTCAGCAGCCCACAAGATCCATCACACCGAACACTCCACTCAGTCCTCGGACTTGAACCGGGACTCGAGAGACTACACTGCAGTCTACACAGACTGATTCGCACACACACACAATCACTTACAAGCCCGAGATCGTCGTGCGTTGAAGTTGAAGCGCCAGGGCTGATTGGACGCGATGACGTGATACTTTGTGAGTTTCGTGATGCCCAAATGCGGCAACCTTCGGATTCCAGAGACAAAAAAACGCACGGCTGGCAGTACTCGCCACTGATGCATGGCTTGACGCCGTCGTTGTCGTTACCGCACGAGGAGCCTAACACACGTGAGGACAGCGTCGTTGGCGCTGATGTAAGTGCCGTGGTTGTTGGTGCCGGCATTGGGGTCTTCGGAGCCGGCCTTGGCGTCATGACCGGGAAGGTAGGCACAATTGGCACACTTGTCAATGGCGGCAGCGGCACGTTCGGCAGGATCTCTCCCGGCGTCAGTGGCAGACTCGGCACGATCGGCAATGACGAAAGTTTCGGCGACGGAAGGCAGGTTTTATAACAAAACCTAGCAAATTTGTTGGGTGTCTGCGAGCCGAGCTGTCACGAACTGTCCGACGCTCTCCAAAACATTGCTGCATCATGTCGTCTCAGCTAGCCATGTAAATGAATCAATTTGGTGTACAAAAATGGCGCCAATTGATAAACCACTGACATTTGGTTGATACAACGCGCTCTCGAGGGCTTCTACAGTACAGAGTCAAATCGGAGTTTGACCAAGGATCGTGGACGGATAAATTTATACTGTGCACGCTTAGCACCACTTCTTTTTTGCACGCTCAGGGCATCTCCACCAATGTGCTAAATTTTATCAATGGTCCATCAGTGCTAAAATCAACATTTAGCACACGAGCCACATCAGTCAAGAAAAAAGCACAGCGACTGTCCGACAACACCCTGCGTGTCACATTTTGGTCAAATGATGGACAAAAGTCTGTTACAGCATATTATACCGTCGCAATTCCAACAGAAGCACACAACGCGAAGCATCCAGAAGCATGATGGAGAGCATGGATACGGACGAACTGGTGTGGGAGCACAACACCAGCGACGACGAATGTTTCTTGGTGGTATCTCGGAATCAGACGGAATATCAGTCAGTATGATGGAGGAGCTTTTGGACGACTGCGAGGAAGAGTGCGTGGGCATGCTCGACGAAGAAGCAGCGGTGACACCGCAACATGGCGGATCTCATCGACACAAGACCCGACGGAACTCTACCATCGAGTTTACCCATGCGCTTGAGTGATGCAATCTAGTCATCTGCATCAAAAGATCCTTCACACGGCCCCCAAAACGTCGATCTTTTGCTCGGTGCCGCGCTCAGCATCGCTCGTGGCTTCGACCACGCACGACTTAAAGCCTCGTCGTAGTGGGTCGTAGCCACGGACTGCTTTCAGCTCCCCTGTTGCCGCACTCATCTCAAGATGATCTTGGGGAGAATATCATAAAGCTGGATTTCCCTTGGAACTAGATTTCTGAGACATGTGCTATTTCCCTGTCAGGTTTGAATTTTTTTAGCACGCTTGCCAAATTTGGCTCGGATTTAGCACGACTGGTGTGAACCCGTGTGCTACATTTTGTGCCAAATCGCCTTTAGCACGACTGGTGGAGATGCTCTTAGCACCACGTTTCTTTTGTGCTGATAATGGCTCCAACATGGAAGTAGACTTGCAATAGCATTGTTGTGAGCGACACGAAGCACTTCGTGTGACCAGTATGCCGGGGGGATAGAATTTTCGTGCGGTTCAGTTTGCCAAACTCGTAGGTAATCGTCGGCTCGGCGCTCGGTGGCATCAACGAAAAAAATGAGGTATGCGAGGAGGTTGTGTTATCGCCAGGTTTGGTAGTTGAGTTTCGCACGTTCATGTGGTACACATCAATGTAGCCTTATCAGCGAGAAAAAAGCTGGGATGGCAAGACCAAATGGTGCAGTTGTAATATTTGTTGAGTTTTTGGAAAAAAAGATCAAAACGAATCCAGTTGGGAAGCAACAACACCAAAATCAAGAGGAGACGATCTCGCTGATACCAGTGCAGCCTTGGAAAATGGTGAGAGAGCGAGACATTTGGACCTGGAGGCAAATTCGTCACGCCCTGTTGCCTGGCGCTTACAAAGCAAAAGCCTTGCAAAAGACCGGAAACTCCTCGACGAGCTTCTTCGCGTTGATGCCCTGCTGGTTGTTGGACAACGACAGGAAGCAGTCGGCCGGCTGAAGCTTCTGCATGGCTGCCAACAGGTTCTTGCAGTTTTGGTTCTTGCAC
>JAADWZ010000447.1:0-26740 GCA_023336445.1 Pythium dissimile
CAACGCCAACGCCAACGGTCTGACCGGACGCTCGTCCTCCTCCTCCTCTATGCGCCGTTCCAACAGCGGCCGTGGGTCTATAGGGTCCTCGTCCGCCTCGAGCTCCCACGCCAACGCCAACGCCAACGACGAGTACTATATCCAGATCTCCGTGAGCGAACCGGTCAAGCAAGGCGAAGGCATGAACGCCTACATCTCGTACAAGATCACCACGACGACCAACCGTCCGCAGTTCACCAAGAGCTCGCTGTCGGTCATACGCCGGTACTCGGACTTTATCTGGCTCCACGGCCACCTCCAGGCCATGTTCCCAGGCGTGGTCGTGCCTCCTCTCCCGGAGAAACTGCTGGTGGGTCGCTTCTCGCCCGAGTTTATCGAGTCGCGGCGCCGCGCGCTGCAGCTGTTTCTCCACCGCTGCTCGCTCCACCCGGAGCTGCAGCACAGCGAGCACTTGACCACGTTTTTAGAGGCGAGCGACGACGCGCTGGCGGCGTTTAAAGCGGATCCGCGCCACGCCGCGGCCAAAGGCGCGCGCGGCGTGCTGTTCCAGTGGCTGGACGACACCGTGACCACGATCTCGACCACCCTCGGCGCGTCGGCGGGCGTGAGCCTAGACAAGACCAGCGCGGACGTGGAAGTGGACGAGATGATGACCTATATTGACGGCTTGGAGCCCATCATGACCGGCTTGCACAAGCACGCCAACGGGCTAACCCGACGCGCCCGTGAGATCGCGGACGGGCTGTTTGAGTTTGGTGTCGCGTACTCGCTGTTGGGCAAATCGGAGGACAACCCGTCGCTGCAAGAGGCGCTGCGCGAGATCGCGCACTGCGCCGACAAGCTGTCGCTGCTCGCGGCCGAGTTCGCCGAGAAGGAGGCGCTCCACTTTGAAGAGCCCATTTTGGACTATATCCGCCTGGTCGGCGCGGTTAAGGCGGCGCTGCAGAAGCGGAACGAAGTGCGCGGCTCGTACGCCATGGCGGTCGCCGACGCGGACGCCAAGAGCGCCATTGTCCAAAAGATGGTCAAGAGCAAGAGCTCGTCGGAGGAGAAATACCAACTCGCCGAAAGCGACGTGCTAAAGGCGCAGCAGCGCGTGGACGACGCTAAGCTCGAGTTTGACATTGTCACGGAGCGTGTCATGCGCGAGGTCGAGCGGTTCAAGCGTGAGAAGTTGGCGGATTTTAAGCGGATCATCTTGGATTATGTGCAGATGCAGATCGCGTACAGCAAGAAGGTAACTGCCCAAGTGCGCACCGTGGCGCGGTGGACCTGCTTGTTCTGATGGATGTTGACTATTCTGACAGGTGGAAGACGAGTGGAGTCAGGTGATCCCCAGGCTGGCCGAGATCCGTATCGACGGGTCGCCGTCGGCGTCGATCCAGTCGATCGCGTCCAACTCGTCCGGAACGCCATCGTTTATTCAGGACAACTACATTCCTTCCAACGGCACAACAGCCGCGTCCGGTACCGCGCGAACGGGCAGCGGGGGCGACCTGACCAACAACCTGCTGTCGCTTTCGCTGGATCAGGACGAGGACGAGGGTGACGAGCACAAGGCGTCTGAAGAGAGCTTCGAGTACGAGCAGCGCTCGCGTATGCAGCGCGGCCAAAGGCGAGCCCAGCGGACACCAGTGTCACCGTTCAACCCCGACGTGGCTCTCTAGATCTCTTCATCGACGTCCCACACCCACACCCACACACAAAACCCACCCAGCACCCAAGATGCGTGCACCGTAATCTAACCTTTTACATATCCACGAAACTTTTTCTTTCATTCGTAGTTCGACCGTAGTTATGTCTGCGCCAACGGTTAGGCGCTCTCCCCTTGCGGTCGCCGACGCGCGAGAAACACGGTGATCTGGTCCTTGGTAGGCAGCACCCAGCGCGCGTAGTTGTCCTCGTAGGTCAGTTTGCCCGCCGCCTCGCGACGCTGGAGCGCGTGCTCGGTCAGAGCGTAGAACACCATGCCCACGACGATGCACGCAATGGACATTCCAACCATCATCGCCCACTCGGCGCCGTCGTAGCCCATGAGCTTGGCCCAGCCAAGCGCCGTGAAGTGGTTGGTCGGCGTCGGGCACACGCCGTCGTCGTTGGACGCGCCCTTGGCCAGCTTGACCGGGTATGACGAGTACAGATACAGATTACACGGTCCGAAGGGCGCGTTCTTGCTACCTCGCGCGATGCGGATGTACCCGGTCTCGCCCCACATCGTCCCCCACGTGTTGCGCACGACCCAGTACTTCTCGCCTTGGTTGGTCTCGCCGTAGCCGACCACGACGACCGCATGGTTGACTTCCTTGCCGTCGCTCTTGCAGTCCGTCGCGTCGTAGATGCCGCCGCCATAGTGGCGGAAGCCGTCGCCCAGCGCATCGATATTGGACGAGACAGGGCCTTGGTGCACAGCGCGCATGAGCGCTTCCTCGCTTTGCTGCTCAACAGCAACATACTCGGACACGCCGTTTTTCCACGCGACAGCGACCTGGTTGACGGCCACGACCTTGCACTGGGTCTCTTCCACGCTCGTGGCCATCACGTACGGATAGTCGCTCGCACAGGCGACGCCGTTGGGCGCCACACGGCTCATATACTCGAACGCGAGAAAGGGCATGCCGCCTTCGCAGCCTTTGGAGGACGCGGCCATCTCGGGGAATTTGCTGCGGATGTGGTCCAGCGGCGCCGAGCAGCTCAGCACTTGCTCCACACTGAGCGGCGTCTATCCAGACATAGATCGAGCACGAGAAGTATGAGCTATCCATCAACTACTACTGCCTAGCCTCGAAGCATTCATCAAACCTTACCGCAGCGACCTTGTTCTCGATCGCGTACCGGGACTCGATGACCGACACGGCCGAGAACGCCCAGCAGCTGCCGCACGAGCCTTGGTTCTTGATGGGTGTGAGGTACTTGCCGTCCTCAATCTCGAGCCAGTTCCAGTTCTTGGGCAGCGGCGTCGTGTCGGTGGTCTCATTGCTAAAATTGATGGTCACCTGCTTTTGTCGACTGTTCACCTTGAGGCGTTCGTACACAGCATGGAGTCCGCGGCGCGACTGGCGAAATGGGTCACTGTCCACGCTCGCGCGCGCTCGAAGGAACGCGCGGTACTCATCGTCGCTCAGGTCGCTGAGCGCGTTCCACGCGAGAAAGTACGGCGCGTCACCGGCGGCGTGACGCACATTGTGGGCATTGAGCACACGTTGCGTCGACGCGAGCGCATCAGCGCGTGCCTCCAGCGAGCGGCGCGGCGGACCAACGCGAGAGGTGGCACCGCGCGCGCGCTGCCACGCAGGTAGACGCGGCAGCTGCGCCTCGAAGGCGTCCACCAGCAGCGAACGAGAGGGCGACTCGGGGGCCGATCGCTCGGCAACCGCGCAACGTGCGAGCGCGCAACTTAGCAGACACAGCATTGAAGTATAGACGCGCATGCTGGCGGCGGATTGGTGGTAGAGACTGGAGTGGAGGCGGAGCAATTCGCAGACGGAGCGAGCGCGGAATGAGGCCGCGTCCAACGTGATCCGCTGTGGAGCAAGCAAAGCGGTCGACCTGATTTGTGTCGGAGTTGCACCCACAGCTTCAAAGCCCTCCCCAAATCGATCAAAAGTGATCGAAACGGGTCGTTAAGAACTGAATCAAGTTCATACACCCCGGTTGCTGTTGGATACGTTGGCAGATATCATGTTAATTTATTGTTCGAAAGTCGCTTGGGATCTATCTGTAGTGCCGCTCGAAGGCGTCGTCGTCGTCATCGCTCACAGCGGACGAAGTCTTGGTGGACAGCTGCACGGGCGACGCCTTGTTCGGAAAGCTGTTGACGTGGTCGTTGTCCTCATTGTGGTCGTGGTCGTCTTCGTTGTCGTCCTCGTCGTCCTCGTCGTCCGAGAAGCGCGGATCGTGGACCGAGGACGTGTCCGACATGGGCGACAGCGAGGGCGACTCGAAGATGCTGCCGCGGAAGTCGGGATCTTGCTGCTGCATCTTGGCCACGAGCACACTATTGATCTTCTTCATGGCGTTCATCTGCTCGCGGGATTCGTTCAGCGAGTCGGTGAGCTGGTGGACCAGCCGCTGGAGCTCCGCGTTGTGGCCCACGAGCCGCTGCGTCGCGGCCTTGTCCTTGTCAGCTGCGCCGCTCTGCTGCTGCTGCTTGACCATACTATCGAGCGCGTCTTTGTATTCCTGCATCTCATCGGCGACTCGCTTGGCTTCAGCGCGAGCGACGGCCAAGTGAGTCGCGAGCTGGGAACGCTCCTGCAGCTGAGTCTGCACATCCGCGAGCGAACGATGCGGGCCGACGATAATCTTCAGCTCCTTTGCCAGCTCCGCTGATCTCGAGCGAAGAGCATTCCGTTCACTCGTGATGGTGTCGTGTTCCTGTTGTAGTTGCTCGAGCTTAGCTTCGGTCGCACTCAGCTGCCGTCGAAGCTCTTTGCTGGCGTACGAGAGTGCCTCCACCTGCGCCTGCGTGTCTTCCATTGCTCGTCGATAACTCTCGGAAACTTCCACCTGTCTGTCCGTCTGTGTGGACTGTTCTTGCATAGCTGCGTCTTTGCGTTCTTCCAGCACTTTCGCCAACTGTTGCTGACACGCTTGGTGCAGTTTGACTTCCTCTTCTAATCGAGAGCGAACTTGCTGCAATTCGCGACCAGAAACGGACAGCTGCACGTTTGCTCGCTCCAACTGCAGCAACCGCATGTGCTGCGACTCGATCCGACTGTCTTTCATCTCCATCGACGCGACGAGCTCGCTCTTTTCATGCTCCGTCGCTTTGACCAAGACGGACATTGATGCCAACTTCTCATTCAGCATCGCGATCTCTTTTTCTTGTGCGACTAGTCGATCCTGTGTGAACACCGCTCGATCCACCGAGTCTGGGACGTGTCCGAGCGAATTCCGAGCGGGGTACGTAAAGCTGGTGGTTCGACTCGACGGCTGCACAGGCTCGTCAATACTAGCTCGCGTAGTTCCACCAATTTCAGCTTCCAAACTGAAGAAATCCGCCAATCTATCGGACGGTTGCGTTGGCAGCTCGACAAATTCGCTCTGCTGCGTGCTTGGGCTTGGTTGACTAGCTGGTGTGAGATATGTCCGTTGACCGTTGGTTCCTTCTACTGGCAGTGTGGGTGTTGGCACGTCATTATGGAGCGAAGATGCCGGATCTACAAACAAATTGAGCTCGTCACGGCGCGCAATATCTTCTTCTTCTTTGATAACTGCCCGTGCTCGGAAGCGTCGAATCAGCATCGCCAGAATATCGCGGTGCTGTCGGTTCTGCGCGACCAAGAAGAAACACGACACGCCCGCCAATTGCTGCTTCCGCTTGATATCGCACGTATCTCCTTCTCGACAGCCGAGCATACTGCCAAGCTCTTGCACTTTCAGCGTAAACCGCATCTGGTCGCACGGATCCACCAGCACTTGCAGATGTACGTGGTACTTGACACTCACGACCACGCCACAATCGTCCTCTTCTTCAGAGATCTTGACCAGCGTGACGCACTCTTCTGAGATTTTGATCTGGAAGCTATCGTGTTCATTGCTCGCCAGCGTCGCGGAGAACGCGCCCGCGCCGGCTTCCAGCAGGATCTCCACCATATCTTTGACCGCCGGATCGACCACAAGCGGGCGACTAAACTCGACGACGCGCACGAGATCCGGGAATCGGTTTGACAGACAACGCACCGCGATGCGGGTGTCCACGTCATCAATAGACGGGTAATAGCGGCCTTCTCGAACGCCTTTGATGTGGATGAGATCCTGCGCCATGGTTTTCCGGTACCACGTAAAGCTGAACTCGTTGGCATCGTCTTCTCGCACGCCCAGAAGCCGTCCACCACCGCCACTGGCAGTTGCCACAACCATCGGCGAGGCAAGATAGCCGTCTCCGCCCGTTGGATCCACCGCATCTGCGGCTTCCAGTTTGAGCTCCATGTGGTCGAACCAGGACTCGACCGCCTCGCGATCTTCTTCCGGCCGAGCTTTCCCACCGCCCATCATGCGAAACAAGTTCTTCACCCCGTCGCTGTTCTTGACGCGCTCGATGGACTCGCCCCAGTGCTTGGTCTTGCTCGGCGTGTCAGCTGGAGACCCGTGGGTCGGAGGCGTGTTCGCGTTTGACGCCGCCGCCGCCGACGGTCGCCGCACTGGACTGGGCACGGCGTCCCCCAACGACTTGCGATCGAATGACGCGGACCGCGTGAGGCTCGCATCGCCCATCATTTGGCCCAGTTTCGTCGACCACGTTGCGCTAGTCGCGCCCTTTGCGGGTGACTGCAACGGTACAGCACCTGCCGCGGAGCTTCTACGTGATGACGACGCCGGCACCGGCGGTGGCAGTCGACTGTGGAACACCAGTGTACACGGAACGGCCGTGGTCTTGGCGGCCTGGATGATCGCCGCGAACGGTAGCTCGGTCACCACGTGGCCATTGATCGAGTAGAGCATGTCGTGTACGCGCACTTGGCCGCAGGCCTCGGCGTTGCCCATGGACCCGTCGGCCTTGCGGCGGAACGACTTGACAAACGCGCCGTGGCCGTCCGGCCGCGAGTACAGGTCCACGAATAGTGGCCCCGGGTCGCTATACACCACTTCGGTGGTATGTTGGTGCTCGCTGCGGGCGCTTGGGCTGGAGACGCCCGAGAAGAGCGACACATTGGCGCCGCCGAGCGCGGCCGCGAGGAAGCTGCTGCTGCGGCTGAGCGACTCGACGAGGCTGTTGCGGGGCGACGATGGTGAGCTAGTCGCGCCCGGGCTGGTAACCAACAGCTCGGCCGCCGACTGCGTGCGCCGTGAATCGTTGGTTGTGGTGGCTGTGATGTGGGGCATGGACGTAGCGGTCGCGGTGGACGTTGCCGGTGGCGGTGGCGTTGGCGGAGACAGCGGCTCTTTCGCGGGCGTCATTGGCGCCGCCAACGCTGTGGGCGACGCGTTGGGGTCCATCTCGTTCGCCATGGGGCGACGTCTGCTGGAGCGAGGAAGGGCGGTGCGCCAGGACGGCCGGCGAGATGTCGCGCGGAGCCGCTTGCTAAGGCAGGTGTTGTTGGGACGCCAACACCTCGAACTCAGATATCCGAAAACCAACATCAAGGGGAAAATAACTACAAAGAAGAGAACCCACTTGTATTTACATCCAATGAGAGTCCTTCTATTCTTTGATTCTACCAATCAACAGCATAGAGATGTCCTGTCACAACCCCAAAATAGCCCCATTTCTCACAAAACAACGTGTTCTTCGAGCGGGGTATCAGGCCACCTGAAATTGAACCGGTTTTGTTGGCCTCATACCGGTACAGCTTGTACCCCTCCGTTTTGTTTTCAAAATGGGCTGACAAAAATCCCCCAGAACCAAAGGATCAGACACCCATACGCCAAGCGAGCATGAGCGACGCCGAGAAGCAAGCCGAGCAGGAGGTCGCCGTGAGCGTGACCGCCGAGCCAGCCGCCGCCGCCACGGACGCCGAGCCAAAGGCGGCGGACGAGGCGAAGACCGAAACGGCCGTGGAAGAGGTGACCCAGTCGCTCGAAGACCTGCTCGCGCTCGGCCAGGGGCTGGACGACGAGGACTACAAGGCCGAGCTCGAAGTGCTCCAGAACGACGAGAGCTCCAACCTGTTCTCGGCCGTGACCTTTGAGGATCTGGGTCTGCCCGACTCGCTACTCAAGGGCGTGTACGCGCTCAAGTTTTCCAAGCCGAGCAAGATCCAGTCGGTCGCGCTGCCCATGATCCTGGCCAACCCGCCCGAGAACCTCATCGGCCAGGCGCAGAGCGGCAGCGGCAAGACCGCCACGTTCGCGCTTGGCATGCTGTATCGCGTGGACGTGAACCGCAAGGTGCCGCAGGCGCTCTGTGTTGGCCCCACGCGCGAGCTCGTGCGCCAGATTGCCGCGGTCGTCAAAGGCATGGGCAAGTTTACCGGCATTGAAACGTTCCTCGCGATCCCGGGCAACGACATTGCGCGCGGTGAGCGACTGAACGCGCAGATCGTGGTGGGGACACCGGGCAAAGTGGAGAATCTGATCAAGAAAAAGCTGCTGGACACGAACGAGATCAAGATCTTTGTGCTGGACGAGGCCGACGTCATGGTCGCCGAGGACGGCATGCGCGAGCGCTCGGTGCTCATAAAAAAGTCGATCCGCAACAAGTCGTGCCAGTTTTTGCTGTTCTCGGCCACGTACGCGGACGAAGTGCGCGAGTTTGCCATGAAGATGGTTCCCAACCACAACATCATCACGGTCAAGAAGGAGCGGCTGACGCTGGACGGGATCAAGCAGTTTTGGATCGACTGCAAGTCCAAGGACAACAAGTTCAAGGTGCTCTCGGACATTTTTGCGATCCTCACGATCGGCAAGTGCGTGATCTTTGTCCAATCCCGCGAGACGGCCAAGGAGCTCACCAAGCGCATGCGCGCCGACGGCCACTCGGTCGGCATCTTGCACGGCGCCGACATGGCCAAGGAAGTGCGTGACCAGGTGATCGACGAGTTCCGCGCCGGCACCACGAACGTGCTGATCACGACCAACGTGCTCGCGCGAGGCATCGATGTGGCCGGCGTCTCGCTCGTGGTCAACTTTGACATCCCGCTCACGCGGGACCAGCAGCCGGTACGGATATACATGGAGTTGACAGGGCTTTGTAGTCATTGTGGATTAACGTCATGGTGCTTTTTTGTGCGTTTGTTTACTTAGGATCCGGAGACGTATTTGCACCGCATTGGTCGCACGGGCCGCTTCGGCCGCAAGGGCTGCGCGATCAACTTTGTGTACGACAACAAGAGCAAGCAGGACCTCGCGCAGATTGAGGCCTACTACGAGCGCGAGATTGTCCAGGCGCCGTCGGATGACATTGAAGAGCTGGAGAAGATGCTGCAGTGGACGTAAGTTAACAGAAACACCAACCGGCGGCGGCGTACAGTCCACTCGTGCGCGCTCCTAGATAACACGGAACTTTTTTCCTCTCGCTCCACTTCTGTCTGGCTATCGAGTCTCTCGAAATTGTTGTGTTATTAGAATGGAGCAGAATGGTGAGAAACGAAACTGGGGGCGATAGCTAAGAAAGTGTGAACTTGATTGCGGTCGTCTGTCTATACGCTGTACATCTTGAGCTGCTTGTCCTCACCGCCGCTCACGAACGCGTACTCGGGCTGCTCCATCTGTCTCCACGCCACCGCGAGCGCCTTCCCGTTGTGCGCCTCCACAGTGTGGAGCGGGATCGCACTGCGCACGTCCCATACTTTGACCGCGCCGTCGTAGCCGCACGAGACAAACAGGTTTTCGTTGTCCGGGTGCCAGTCGACGGCGTTGACCCACTGCTGGTGCGACTGGAACGTGCGCTGCACGAGGTTCTCGCCTGACTGCGTGGCGCGAGGATCCCACAGGCGAACGCAGTGGTCAGGGTGCGAGGACAGCACGAGCCCGGTAGCGTTCACGCTGATGTCCGTGATGGCGCGGTTGCCGGCCATGGTCTGCTTGCACAAATGGGTCGTGAGGTCCCAGAAGCGCACGGTGCGGTCGCTCGAGCCGGACACGACCACGTCCGAGTCCGTCGGGTGGAACGCCACGCCCGTGACGTAGCTCGTGTGGCCTGTGAGCACGATCTCGGCCTCGAGCTGGCGGAAGCTCACAGCCGCACTACCCGACTTGCTGCTCTTCTGCTTCTTCTTGGGCTGGGACTGCGCAGTGTTCACATCGTCGGCCGAGTCCTGCGGCAGGTGCCACACGCGCACCGTGTTGTCCCAGCTGCCCGTGATCGCGCGGTTTGCCTCGGCGTGGAGCTGCACCGTGTCGACAGCGTTGAGGTGGCCCGTGAGCGAGGCCACGGCGTGGAGCTGCTTGGTCGTGGCCTTGAACCGCCATACCTGACCCAGCTGATCCTTGCCGCTGCTCGTGATCAAGTACTCGTTTTGCTGCGCAAGCTGCACGCTCACACTCTTGACTGCGCCCTGGTGGGCCTTGACCGACGCGAGGCACTCGCCCTGGAGGTCGTACACGCGCACCTGGCCGTCGTAGCAGCCAGTGACCACGAAATCGCCAGCAACACCCACAGCGCTGACCCAGTCCGGGTGGTTGGTCTCGTTCTTCTGCTCGGGCTCGGGCAGCGCCTCGACGTACTCGAGCGTGAGCATCATTTCCTCGGACACGAGATTGCGTAGCATGTGCTTTTCCAGCGACGTGCGCAGAAAGAGCCCGTCGATGAGGAAGTCGAACGGCCGCGGCGCCTCCGAGTTGAGCAGATGATTCACGACCTGCGAGAGCCCTTGGCGGTTAAGCTGCGTGGGCACCGCGAACGGCGTCTCGGTGACGCGGATCGCGGCATTCTTGGTCACAAACTTGACGCGCACCTGTCAGCAGAATCACACATACACAGCGACGTGGTCAGTCTAACATGTTCCCAAGCGCTACAGTTTGTCGCAGCAATGGACGATCTGAAATGCGTACCTGCGGTCCTTCTGAGTCCATGGTGGATGTCGGTACGTAGGGATTCTGTGTGGCGGCGCTGGTGGCGTGTGTCGTGCGGAGCCCAATTACTGAACAACGTTTCATAGGTCAAGCCGTCCGGTTTGACTGGAAGACATGCTCATGGAAATTATCAGCCAATCAATCTGGTTTTATGGTTTGTTTTGTTGAGTATGATTGGATAAAAATGGATTGAACAGTTACGAACAGCGATCGGTTGGAAATGTCACGTCTATCAAAAATGTAGCCATGTCACTGGCTCAGACTCCTGGTCCAGCAAGCTGACGCACAGCAACAGCAGCTCGACGGCGGAACCTGAGGCTGCTACGCTGTTGTTTTGTGTTACACCTTATCGGCTCCGTCTCCAATGTATAGACGGCGGTACTTGGAGCGACGCAACTTGGTGGCGTAGATCGCAAACCCCAGGACGCCAAGCGCACAAAGAGCGACGACGGCGACCATTCCTTCCACGACCATGCTGACCCCACTCGGCGATGGTGGAGCCACAGCGTCGCTATGGTGGAAAAGCGCGTTGCTGGTGGTGGTCAGAGCAGATAAGGCTGCTTGGCAGTTGGTGTAGTCGTCGCCGACACCGCGCAGTTGTTGATTCGCCCACAGCTCCGAGAGCAGCTTGACGGTGGGACGAGGACGCAAGGCATCCACAGCGTCTTGTCCGTCGGCCTGAGCGACGCTGTAGAGGCCGAAAAATTCCTCCGCTAGCCATCCCATGGGAAATCCGTTGTTGACGACTCCACCATAGTTGTGGATGTTGTCGGCGCCCGCCTTCCACCACTCGTCGCTGTACTCGAACACGAATCCCCCCACCAACACCTGCTCCTTCAACGCGTCAGTGAGGTTGTAGTTCTGCTCCATGGCGATCGCTTGCTGCGTGAGAAAGTCGCCAACGACGTGGAGCTCTTTCGTTGTGCCCTCCGCAACATTCGAGGCGTACGGGAAGCCGTACTCAGAGACGAGCAGCGGCTTGGCACCAGGCACATTTTTGAAGGAAGGGATGACGGCACCAGGGTAGTCGGTCTGGTAGATGTTGGATCCCCACAAGTCGACATCCGCCTCGAATTGCTCGCCCCTCGTGAAGCTCGCGCCGCCGTCATCCACGAATGTGGTTGTGATGATCTTCTGAGCGCCGCCATTCTCAGCCAACCCCTTGCGAACGGCGGCCGTAAGGAGCGCAAACTTGTCCCAGAACGCCTTGTCGTTGACGACGACTATGCTGTTCATTTCACCACCGATCGAGTATCCAATAACGCCTGGATGGCCGCCCGTGAGCTTGGCCATGTCGTAATAGTTTTGCGCCATTTGCTGGAACTTGGCGCCATTGACATCGATGACCGACTCCATGAGACTCTGGTCAATCCAAATCGAAAAGATCGTGTAGATCGGGTGGTCTCCACCATTGTAGGCCGCATCCAGAAACTGAGAGTGGTCCACGCTGGTGTTGAAATCATAAGTCTAAATGGAAAGCACGCAGTACGATAAGTTCGTACACACACCACGCGAACTGTCTATCACAAACCAATTCCTACCTTGACAGCATTTGCGTGCATTTCACGGAGATTCTTCAGATCCCGCGTGAAGATCCCTTCATCTCCAAGCATGTCCAGACGCCCGGGCATGCCAATCGGCGTCGGCGCATAGTTGACGCCGCGCACGAAAAAGCTCTTATCGTCCAGCAAGAGCTTGCGTCCACAGGTGCTCCACTTGGTATTCATCATCATTGTCGGGAAACGGTTTTGGTGCTTGGTGTGTTGCTGCTATTGTAGGATGCAAATTCACAACTAATACATGACCGTTGCGCGTTCGTTTTCGTACAATACAAAACTTGCTTCAGCTTCCCGCTGAGAAAAAAGCCGCTGGTCACCACCACCCACGCACCAGGCTGGTGCCTGAGTGTCGACCGTCGACTCGACTGTCGTGCGGATCCAAGAAAAGCCGAACTGTTGGGAGGCTGGGAGGCTGGGAGACGCGGCTTCGCTGTTGGCTCCAGGAAACAGAAACACAGCGAATCTGTTGCTCTGGCTCGTCATTGGTGCATTCGCTAGACATGGCTTCACTGTGTCATCAATGAGACGCTCGCAATACAGGACTTGTTAGTTGCAGCTTGCACAGAACACTATACGTGCGAGGTATACACGTGGGGGCTAAACACCAAGTCAAATTCGACACCGCCAACTTCCAGACGGGTATACACTCATGCTCTGACGCTAGCGCGTCATTATGTATTCAGCCAATCACTGTCCCCAAAATTCGAGGTCTTGATTCCAAAAACCTGGAACATCAAAGATGATTCTGGATTAATTCAAAGCATCATATTCTTGGGTGGAGACGTCTGTGGTGACAGGAAAGTTCGCGCTCAAACGAGCCTGCAGTCACCACTGATGCGGTGATTGTGCTCCGATCTCATGCGGAACTTCGAGGCGAGACATGCGGTCACGGATAGGCTATGATTGCACGGCGCTCAGCTGAGGTCCAATCGTTTGGTCGCAACTGCGGAACTCCCGCCACTTCAAGTGGATCTTTTCGAGAGTGCAATTGCAGGTTGAGTCAAACTTCGACCGGCGTGCTTCCCGCGGCGGCGAGGCCAACACAGACAGAGAAAGATCGCAGATGAAATCCATTGCACCGAGCTATTGCACGACGTCCGCACAGTAGACTGATAAATTTCAATTCCTTGCACGAATGAGTGGGGAAGGGTACTTTGCATTAAACGGTAAACGTGCCTGGCCTCTCGAGAGGCGGCGCGGCGTGCCCTAACGGTAGTGTAAGGCGGAGGGGGCTTAAATATGCCAATGAGTTGGAGGGGGCGAGCGTCGCTCTGAGTCGCCCTGTCTGGCTGTGCGGCTGGTTGGTTGCATTGATGCGGACGTCGACAACATGGATCACTTTGCCAGTGGAACAGCCCGGCAGTCAGTTTAGACCGCAGTGTGGTTGATCTCGGTCATGAAGTGCTCCAAGAAGAAGAGGTCGGCCTCGTACAGGTCGACCGGGAGGTCCGACGGCTCCATGTCGATGTCGTTGTCGATCATCATGCAGTCAATCGCAGCGTCGAGCCCGACGTCGAACTCGACCATGTCGCAGGGCGTGAACGGGACATCCATGCACATGTCGCGCTTGTTCGCGACCGAATGAAACTCCATATCCATGTCGACGCCGTTCGGGCTGGCCATCATGATGTGCTTGGCGTGGTTGATCATGTGCGCGTTGATGAACAGCTCCTCACCCACGCCCTGGACCGTACGCATCTGCTTGCGGCGCTGCTCCATGCGGCGCTGGTTCGAGTTGGCCTTCTGACGGTGGTACTCGCAGAACTTGTGCATCTCGCCATTCCGCTTCTCCACGCGCAAGTTCCAGCACTTCTTGCTCGGGTACTTGCAGTGCTGCGTCGTGCGCGCCTCCTGGCTCGCGGCGGCGCCGGCCATCGGGCTCATCGACATGGCGTGCACCGACATCTCGGTCATCGCCGCCATCGAGAAGAGATCTGCAGGCAGAGCAGGCGAGGCGCTGGCATTCTGGGCGACCATGGTGATGAGGAGGGTGTTCGCTGTGCGCAGGAAGAGGAAATTGGAGAATGTCGGAGCCTGGAATGGCTCCTAAAGCGATGGTTTCCATCCGGTCGGCTGGGCCTGAGCTGGTCGTGCTCTCACCCTCGATCTTTCCAGGTCAGCAGACCCGTCGCTGCGCGGTCTAACCCAAGAAGCCACAAACGGCGCCCCAACTGTGAGTGTGTCGAGACTGCAATCTCTTGCCAGTTGGTAAGGGGTAGGAGCACCTCTTGCGAAGTATCCCTCGCTATAGAAGAGGACATCAAGTGAGTTGGCTTGAAAATTGTGAGTTCAAGATGGAAACAGTCCGTATAATGAGGGCAGTCAAATGGGTCACTGGACAGTGTTGATTGGTGGAAAAACAACGTGGGGTCGCATAGGTTCACTGCAAAGTTCGCGCTTCCGGCAGACAGGCGCATCACCCCTATGCGCAGCCGGACGAAGACCCAAAGTGAACCCATGAGCGTTGTGGCGCCACTGCGCATATTCTATCAATTTCGACCAATCAAACCACTCTGTTTTGATAGACTGGCTGGTGATTGGGTCGCGAAGAAACTTTCCGCTGACCAGCTGGCACCGTGCTTGGAAACTTTCAAGGTTTCATGTTTCAGGAGCGAGCGTAACCCACCGTCATGATCGTGGAATGGGGAGGGTCGAACAACCCTTCGGTCCAGCACAACCCCACGCCCCCATCGGATTTCGGTAACCCTGCTGCTGCCTTCTGGTCGGAACAAACGACTATGATGTGGTGCACGACGTGGAACAGCCGTGTACTGGTAATGTAGTCGTCAATCATCAGATCGCAAGACCAATGGACACCAGTCGTTCGCAAGCGGAAGGGTGGATAGACCGGGGTGGTTCGCGAGATCCAGAGCTGGCGCCGGATCAGCATCGAACAGCAAAGCGTCTCAACGTCACCTTGCAAAAAGCAACCACGGGATGTGACCGCGTGTGGAATCTCTCGAGTGCACTGTACAGTATGTTCGTGCACATCAGAGTGTTGATACAACACAACTAGATCCTAAGGTGGTCTCTTGGAACGAACGTATTGCGCCCCATTAGGAAACCTCAAGAAGGGCCCCTTCACTTTTTTTTTCTTCCACCTGCCGTTATCTTCTCACATGCGTGAACTCGCCATTCGATGTTTTTCCCATGTCGCTGCTCTTGGCTTCACTTCCATCCATTATCAACCCACGGGATCCTTGAGTGTGAGTTTCGGTCCAGCGAGTTTTTTTGCCACGGTGAATATCTCATCGTCAGCTTAGACCTTCAAGTTGCACCTTCTATTTTCCTGAACATCCAGAACAAGGTAGATTTCCGAAAACAGAGGGCCTTTCAGATCCCATCCATCATTCCGCATACCATGTTCTGCTTCAACAATTCAAATATCACCCTGTGTTGACTCGGAAGAGTGGGTTGGCTGGAAGCACCAACGTGATGGTCACCTGCTCGCGGGAAGCATGCGCCGCGCTGATCGAAGATCCGTTGGATCATCTACGCAGGCCGTTTCAGCACGGACACAACAAAGACTCCCAAGCGAGACGTGGCAATGTTGACGCTGCAGTCAGCTGACTGGCGCCGACAGATCCAATTGGACTTTCAACACGCCGCGCTGCTGTGCGTGAGCCACTGCATCGCGCGAGCGTGCCAGCGGATACGTGGCTGTGAGGTACTTGCCCACGTCGATGCGCTTCTCTGCGATCGCCGCAAGAGCTGGCGCGAAAGGACCACACCTCGAGCCGACGATCTGGACCGCCTTGCGGGCTGCGACGCGGAGTGTGTCACTGGAAATCTCAGTTTTGGCCACCGCGCAGGTGGATTTCATGATGATACGGCCACGATGTGGCTGCACGATTCCAACTGCTATCGCGATGCCTGACGGAGTACCGGTACACTCAATGACTACGTCAAAGCTGTCGCGGTATATCTCATCAAAGCAGGGCTCTTCGTCGCTGGATTTTGACGTGTGATACAAGACAGTGGCATCGACAACGTGATGAACGAGCGCAAGCTTAGATGGGTGCTTGCCCACGAGGGTCACATGCTGTGCCGCCTTTTCCACAGCGATAACCTCCGCGACGAGAAGACCGAGCCGGCCGTCTCCGAGAACCGCTACGCGATCGGTTGGGCGAATGATTCTTTGCTCGAGGATCCGATAGGCGGCCGCCAGCGGCTCCGTAAACGTTGCGTCACTGTTGGAGACACTGTCGGGAACGACCAGTAGATTGTCCAGCGGGAGGGTGATAAACTCGGCAAACGCACCGCTTCGTCCGACGATGCCAAGAGCCTGTCGATGCGGGCAATGATTTCGGTACTGAATCTCCGAGTCGGGTCCGTGAGGCCCAGTTGTTGTTTCGCCTTCCAAGTGGGTTTTGCACGCGCAACACTGCGCTGCATCGTTGCATGGGATATTGATCTCGCCCACGACGCGCTTCCCTAGCCATTTTGATGTTCTGCCGCCGCTGCCAACTTGCTCGACGACACCGACAAACTCATGGCCAAGCGCGCCGTTGAATCCTGGCTTGTAGCTGTTCATCATGGCCAGATCCGTGCCGCAGATGCCCGCGCGAAGAACACGAATGAGTGCCTCCTGAGTGCCTGGCGTCGGGCGCGGCACGTCTGTCCGCAGTTGCGCGGTGAGAGCCGTGGTCTTGTCGATGCAAAACGCCGTCATCACGGCGCAGTTCTCTCGCTGAGCGCATTTCTTTTGATCTGGAGTCGTGCGCTGGCTTGCCCGGTCGCTCATTCGGTGGCGCTCGCCATCGCTTCCGTGCCCTTCTATTGCATCGTTTGGTTCCGCTGCGTAGGTTGCATTGACAGCGGTTGGACCCATCGCGGACTCGTGGAGAACTGGTGGCGAGAACTCCTCTTTCGTGGTGGGTCTTGGATAGGTACAGTAAACTCAAAAAAGACCTGCGTTTCCAGGGCCACGCCTCTGGTATACATTTTTGTTATCGGTCTATAGAGTCATCACTGTACTTTCCTAAACCTGAACCCAAGACATATAAACAAAAAACTCATGGCGGCGACTGGAGCTGCTGGCGCTGCCGCGCTGGCGGCGCCGCAAAAAGCGTATCTGATCGTCAACAATGTGCAGAAGAACAAGAATATCAAGAACATGCTCATCAGCGCGTCGTCGTTCGGTGTGAGCGAGGTCTTCATCGTCGGGCAGAAGAAGTTCGATCTGGATGAGCATGCCGACTTCCTCGCCAAGTTGAGCTGTCCGATCACGCGCATCGCGACGCTGTCCGAGTGTCGCGCGCACTGCCTGCAGCGCGGCATCCGCATTTGCGGTGTGGAGATCCTGGGCGAGGCCAAGAGCATTCTGGACGCGCCGTTCCGGGGCGATACAGCGTTCATCATGGGCAACGAGGTTGGTTTCAAGACGAACCATTGGTGGTGTATTATACTTGCTGAGGGATACCGTGCTTGTGCGTAGGGTGCTGGGATGAACGCAGCTCAAGTCGCAATCTGCGATGATTTTGTGTACATTCCGCAGTATGGAGGGGGCACGGCGTCGCTGAATGTGACCGTGGCGGCGTCGATCATCATGCACAGCTTCGCACTTTGGGCCGAGATTCCAGAGGCGCCAAGCGACGTAGAACCGATCAGCCCACTCTTGGTACAAGAGACCAGCGCAACGCCACAATAGATTGTCTCCTCCTTCCAGGCTCTGGTCTGCTCGTCTCTTCGCATGGGAACGGGTCGTGTGATGCTCTCGTCCCATAACTCGCTCCATTGACCCAAAGGGCACTTTTTTCTTCTATTCTACTCACAGTCAGTCTCAAATCCGCAGTCTAGGATGGCCATCTCGCTGGCTCGTCGTTCTGGCGTCACGCGCAAGGACGAACTCGCGGTCGTCCAGGCCAAGCGCCGTATGTTAGCCCAAGCCGACCAGCATCCAGCGGACGCCTGCATCGACAAGGCCGCTTCATTGTTCTGGACGTGGATAACATCCACTACTCACACTATAGAGCCATTTGCTGGATGAAGCTGTAGAGGGAGCGACCACGGGCTTTGATCTGCGTGTGCATATTGGAAATCTGACCAAGCGAGTGTGAAGTGGGGTGAAGCCGACGTCGTCATCTGAGCAGCACGCCGTGTACGCCAACACCTTTGTGCCCATTGCTGCAGAATACGAAGGATTCGGATGGACGCTGCACCGCGCCAACGAACCCCACGGGATCTCTCGTAGTGAGTGGGTCAACCAGCTGGATCTTAACGGTTTGGAGAAGCAAGCACGGACGCTGGTGTTGGTCACTGGGGACGGCGACGCGCTGCAGGACGATGGTCCCGTGAACGCACGCTTGGCCAGGGTGCCCGCGTTTCGAGTCGTGATCCACTCGTGGCTCCACGCGATCCACACTCGCTATTTCAAGCTTCAACGCCAGTTCCCCAAACAAGTTCGTCTACTCGCACTGGATGACGCGATCGACCAGCTCGTGTGTTTGGGTTGTGGACCCTCGGCGGGATTCCGCCATGCGACTGCAGCATTGGACCATGCAAGCGCCAATGCCGTGGGGTTCCAACCGACAGTAGACTGTGGACGCGATTCGGCGCCGCCACATTGCCGTGCCTCGCCAGTGAGGTCGCCAGCTGTGCGCGAGAGCCAAGGACTGGATGTTGACGCGCTAACGTCATGCTGGCTCTGGTCGCGGTTGTGTTCGTCGCCACCACCGCGTGGCTCTACAGCGTCGTGTTTCCGATGATCACTGCCGCGTAGAACCGAATTCTTGGACAACAGGCGTAGGAAGACCACGCGCTTGATGCGGCGTGTTCACTTTAGACCTCCTGGGTTTCCACTTGGCATGATCGCTCTGCTCCGGTGACGGTTCCTTCCATACCTCGCTTGAGAACGTCATAGTCGTTGTACTCGACCGCGCCATGGATCAACAATTGCTCGTTTTGTGAAGCGGATCCAAGCCGCCACAGCAATCGAATGCACCACATGACGGTCGTGAGCATGCGGCTCCAGAGAAACGGCACGGCTGTGAGCACAACGTGCGCCTCGACCACATCGAGGTGAACGAGCACACGGTCGCTGATCCCCCATGAGCCAGTGTACAAAATGTCACAGTTGAGAAGAATCGAGCGGGCGACGTGGAGCAAGAGCACAGCCGCGGCAAACTTGCGCGCTGGAATGCCGAGCCTCTCCCGGGTGATCGGCGTGAGAAGATCCAGCGTGAGCACCCAGTGAATCCAGAGCCAGCTGGAGACGACGCCCATGCAGCGCGTGACGTCCCATCGGAACAGATAGCACAGTGCAACGTGGGCGAGGAACATTTGTGACGCTACGAAGGTGAAGTCGAACGAATTCAGCACGTGGCATGAACACGATGTTCGTGAGTCCATTCGTGATCACGTCGCTCGCCGCCACGGTCCATTCGCGGTAGGAGACGATCTGCAGGTCGTTGTAGTCGCGCACCAGCGTTTGGACGGCTAGGAACGCGAGGAATGTCAATCGCACCCACCTCGGATCCAGCAATGGGCACGTTGGCGCGGCGGTTGTTGGCGTCCACAAAAACACGGGTGGTACATCAGCGTCTGGTACGCAATCACGAGGCCACGCACGTCGCCTAGATTCGCACAGATCAGGGCATTGCCGACAAACGACATGACCGTGAAGTACGTGCAATCGTAGGTCTTGAGCAGCAGCAGCAGCATGTCGAGGCGCATCGCCAAGTACGAGGTCACTACGGGCATACTGAGCACCACGCTGGCAAAGATCGAGAGCAGCTGGGACGTAAGCTTGTCCTGGAACGGAGCCGCAGAGGCTGCAAGGATACCCACGCCAAGACCCACCGACGCCTGGCGCTTGGTGGACCGCAAGAAGTGGTTGTACCTTCGAGGCCAGACCCCGCGAAAGAACGCATGTTTCAATGATCGTGCGGAAGCTCTTCGCATACTTGAAGCTCGTAGACAGGCCACAAGGGCGCTTGACGAGCGGGCGGCCCCGGGCCGCCGTGAAGGTTAGGGACGATCATGTTGACTTGGAGTAGGGAAATGGCGATCAAAGATGGCACTCGCTACACCGAACTCTTGTCTCTATGTCTCTGTTGCCTATTTCAAGCCGCTATTCTCAAGTTCCACTGGCGACATAACATGGGCGGGCTGTGTGCAAGTGTGCATCTGGTCGCGCATGACATGATCCAGGTGAGACTTTCGTTTCTCATTGCCTCGAGGGTGTCTGGTCTCGCATTTTTCTTCAGCCACTGCGTTCTGGCATATAGAAGTATTGCGATCATGAGACAAAGTAGTGTTTAAACGGGCGGTTTCCTGTCGATCTTGCAGCTGGCCAATTTCTCCAATAGCTAACCATGGTGAGTCCACAGTTCTTCCACCTATCTTTTCAGAGTGCAAAATCCCCGGATCGACTTGAATGTTGTATGTACACGGAAGTTTGCCGATGTAACTCAACGCAAATCAAAAAGCACGTTGGGGGGAGGGGGTCACGTGTCCTGGAACTCGAAGCTCACTGGCGACGGATCAGCAGAGCTAGACAGCACCATGAGCAGTGACCTCGGCTCGCGCAATGCTACCGCTAGCTAAAAATCTGCAGCGTGCACACGATAAGCGCTCGTCGCTAGTTTGCGCGACTTTGAGCTACTTCGAAGTGGCGGAGGTCTCGCTCTCAACTAGTCCCTCGCCATACTCGACGGTGCCCTGGATCATCAGCAGCGCGTTCTCGGAGTTCGCGCGGAGCCGCCAGAGCAAGCGAGAGCACCAAATGGTCGTCTTGGCCGTCCGAGTGAGCAAGAACGACAGCGCGGAGAATTTGAAATAGCGATCGCCGAGACGAAGTCGAACTAGCATGAGGTCTTGGAGCTGCCAGTGATGGCCATATAGAATATCGGCCGCGAGCCAGCATTCGCTGATGATCGCTAGCACCAGCACGACCGGGGCAAACATCATGATCGCCCCACGCCCTAGATTTTGCCTAGCGGATGGGCCCACCACATCCAGCGTGAAGACCCAGTGCACCCAGAAAAGGCTGGAGACGACCGGCAGTAGCTTTGTCGGCTCGGAACGTAGCATGAAACATAGTAGGACGTGGCCCATGTATGCTTGAGTTGTGACGAAGTAAAAGTCGAACGTTCTGACCATATGTCCGAGCAGTAGGCGGTTGTGGTACGGCCAGTATCGAGTCGTGTACAAGCCACTGCAGATTACGCCAACGTAGGCCAGGACGGGAGCTTGCGACCTCAGGACGGCTGCAACGCTAGCGCCCAAACCAATCATTCCAACCACAGTCCACATTTTCTGGAGCAATGGTGGAGGTGGAGATCTTGTCTGGCATTTCAATATCGTGGCTCGCGCGTCAAAGTGTTGCTCGATAGGTAGCAAGAACAATTGGGTTGTTGACGGTCTTGTGTGTAGCGCCAAGGCTGGACGAGTGGTGGTATCTTGAGTCAGCGATCGCTTCGCGGTGTCGATGGTTGCAAGTTCGACAAGCTGAATCTGGACGCGATAACTTATACAGCGCGTGCCGCAGTTAACGCCCGCAGATCGGAAAAATCGTCGATATGCATTCCGAACCATCACGACCACCATCACGACAAGTTGGTTCACGATGACCTCGGACGAGTCCGTATCCCAATCGTCGCCCGTGGTCGCCAAGTGCATGTCCTCGTATTCTTCCATGAGACCAAATGCCTGCGCAAAGGCCAGCGATGTGACTGCTACCGCGCCCAACGCAGCTGCAGCGACTGCGCTGCTTGTGTCATGCGTGCTCGCATCAAGTGTGAGCGCGACCCCGAAGACCAACATGTGGCAAATAGTAGTCAGCGCTCGCGCGTCGCCGAAGTTGATGCTGATCATGGCGCAGCTGAGTACAGAGGTCACCGAAAAGTACCAAAACTCGTAGGTTTTGAGCAGCAGCTTGAGCATATCGATCTGCAGCAGTGAGTAGGCTCGCACGAGCGGAGGGGTCACTAGCGCGGCCGAGAGCCACGTCGCCCAAAGGTGGAAACGGTGTTGCAGAAACGGTGCAACGGCAATCAGCGCCAAGCCAAACGTACTGCTGACTCGGCATAGTCGCTGTGTGGAGTCACACGCACAAATGTATCGCGCTGCTAGTCCGCGTGGCAGGATCCTGTGAACGAGGAGCGTGGCGCAGTTAATGCGGGGCAGCGCACGACTGGCTCGAAACTCGTATTGAATCGGAGATTCTGCAATGGAGAGACCACTCCCATCTCCGCACTGAACGCCCAGCGGTCGCACCATCGCTGTTGGTTGCAGTGTTTCCAAGTCCATCAACCCACGCAACTACGGCTCCCAGCTCGATCGGGGCATCAGCTCGCAAAATAGCCCGCCATCGCATCCACTTGCACATAAAACGCACCGGTTTACTGAGTCTGATACGAGTCCGTATACGTACTGGATTAAAACATTACATGTCCTCCAGTGAGAGGATCTTTTCCAGGTGCTTCAGTCCTTGACGGTCTCGACGCATTCGCCTATTGCGCGCCTCCTCCCGTCTCTTTATCTCTCCTGCTCTCTCTACGAACAGCATGGCGCAGGCACTCACGAGCGCAGCTTTCGCCGACAACACGCACGCCGTCGTCATCGGTAGCGGTCGCTTCCTGGTACATTCCAAGAACAATTTCCACGAGCTCCTCAGTAGCCGCTCATCTGACCGTTCCAATTTAATTGCCCACACTAGCGCGGCGTGCTGGTGCCCACACTGCGCGCCGTGGGCAGCCGCGTGGTGCTGCTGCAGACGCGCGGATCGGACTTTGTGAGCGCTGCGCGCGCCGCCAAAGGCAGGTACGAAGTGGACACGATCCAGCGCGACGGCGCGGTCCACACGGACGTGCTCGACCTCGAGGCTGTGGGCTCGCTGGGCGTCGCCGCCGACCGCGCGGCGTTCCTCGAGCTGCCCGACAAGCTGCCAAAGCTCAAGTACATTGGCTTTGGCGTGACCGAGAGCGGCATCGCGGCTGGCAGCCAGGCCATCGCGGACCTCGCCGAGTTTTTATACCGCGCGTCGCTGGTGCTGCCAGGTACAGTACTGGGATCCTGTCGTGTGCTGATTTTTGTACCCTATAAACAATACGTGCATTGTATAGAGAATGAGCTGTCGGTGATCAACACGGACAACGTGCCTGCGAACGGCGACACGATCAAGCGGTTCGGGATCGTTGCCCCACAAACATAATTTTGCGAAAACTGACTCACTTTATTTGTCTGTAGCTTTGTGGAGAGCGCGAGCTGGGCGTCCAAGCCCGCAGCCGGGTCGTCGGAGGCCAAGGCGTACACGACCTATTTGGAGAAGAACGTGGTGTTCCACAACACGATGGTGGACCGCATCACGTCGCACCGCGCGGGCAACGCGCTCGTGCCTCTCACTGAGCCCTGGCCGACCAAGACGCTCGTGATTGAGGACCTGCGCAGCGTGCTCGCGGCCACGAACCTCTCGTCGCAGCAAGGCGTCGTGGTGCGCGGCACCAAGGGCGAGCTCGAGCAGGACCACACGCTCAAGCTGAGCATAGCCAACGCCGTCCACACGGCGATCGTCTACTTGCTGGCGCTCTCGCGTGTGCCGACCACGCGGGCGTTCCACGTGCAGCACCCGGGCGTGCGACTGTACGTGGACGCGCTGTTTGACAAAGACATTCTTCCGGCGCTCGTAGCGCAGGGCATCTCGACCGACGCCGCGCTGGCCACGTACCACGAGTGGATCGCGCGCGTCGAGCACCCGCACTTTGGCGTGGACACGTTCTGGATCGCGCAGAACGCCATGCTCAAGTACGGCGTACGGCTCTTCAGCTCGGTCGCGGCATACGCCGCAAAAGACCCACAGTACAAGCCGAGCGTGTTCATGGCGTTTGCCACGGCCGTGCTGCTTCGCTTCTTGACGCCAACGCAGGACGACGCCCGTCACGACGCTAACGAGTCCAAGCGCGTTTTCGTTGGCCAGATGGACGCGATCCAACAGCCAGCGCCGCTATTGGCGCTCGCGGTCGAGAAGACGTGGAGCTACGCCAACGGGCTCACGGCCAACGTCAGCACGGGCAAGTACGAGTTCCTGGACGGCGACGACGGCCGCGTGGCGGCGATGCTGCGCACGGCCAGCGAGAAGGCGTTGGACTCGAGCAAGAGCTCGAGCAACACGTTCACCAAGCCGGCGAACGCGTCGTCGTCAGCCGAGACCGCCGCCGTTGTCGGCGTCGCCGTGGCGACCGCGCTGAGCACGGTGCCGGCGTTCGATCTGACCAACGACACCCACGCGGCGTTCGCGGCCGACGTGGCGTCGCTGTATCAGCGGCTCGTTGAAGGCAAGCAGACGCTGGGCCGCACGGCGCTGGACGTACTGGTCGAGATCTCGCGCGACCACAACGCCAGCGAGTACCTCAACACGCGCGAGGAGCTGGCGGCGTTTGTGCGCGAAGCGGTCGCGACGGTCAAGATCATCGACGTGCACACGCACTTGTTCCCGCCGAGCCACGGCCAGCTCATGCTCTGGGGCGTCAACGAGCTGCTCACGTACCACTACCTCGTGGCCGAGTACATGATCACGGCGCCGATCGAGATCGAAGAGTTCAACACGTTTACCAAGCAGAAGCAGGCCGAGCTCATCTGGCAGCACCTGTTCATCGACCGCCTGCCCGTGTCCGAGGCGTGTCGCGGCGTGGTCACCACGCTGCGTCTGCTCGGGCTGGGCGAGCTGGTCGAGAGGCGCGACCTCGAGGCCATCCAGGCCTGGTTCGACGCGCAGGACCCAGAAGAGTACGTGGACACGGTGTTCCGCCTGTCGGGTCTCAAGTACGTCGTGATGACCAACATCCCATTCGAGCCAGAAGAGGCCCGCCACTGGCTGGGCGACCCGGCCAAGGGCACGCCCCCACCGGCGTGGTCGCGCAAGTACTTCCGCTCGGCGCTCCGCGTGGACCAGGTGCTGCTGGGCGATTGGAAGTCCATGGGCCCGGCGCTGGACGTGTTCCAGCTGCCGCACACTATGGACGGCGTGCGAAAGTACCTGGAAAAATGGATCGAGATCATGGCGCCCGAGTACTTTATGTCGAGCGTGCCGATCCAGTTCCGCTACCCGGACGCGGACGTGGTGACGCCCGCCGGGGACAAGCCCAGCGGCGCCGACCTGCTGCTCAAGGTGCTGCTGCCGCTAGCGGAGACCAAGAACCTGCCGATCGCGCTCAAGTTTGACAGCGTGCGCCCCATCAACTCGCGCCTGGGCGTCGCCGGCGACGGCGTCAAGCCCAGCGACGTGGACATTCTGATCAAGCTCTGCCGCAACTTCCCCAAGGTCAAGTTTTTGGCCACCTACCTCTCGCGCGTGAATCAGCACGAAGTGACGATCACGGCCAACAAATTCCGCAACCTCCACCTCTATGGTTGCTGGTGGTACTGCAACAACCCGTCGATCATCGACGAGATGACGCGCCAGCGCATCGAGATCCTGGGCACGGCGTTCACGAGCCAGCACTCGGACGCGCGCGTGCTGGACCAGCTGGTGTACAAGTGGAGTCACTCGCGCGAGGTGATTGGCGACATCTTGGTCGACATGTACGACAAGATGGCGGTCTCCGGTTGGAAAATGTCCAAGAGCGAGCTGCGCCGCGACATCTACCGCCTCTTTGGCGGCAGCTACGAAGAGTACATGGCCAAGACGCCTTGAGTGGAAGGAGCCAGGGGCACTGTCTGCACGCAAGCATCTATTTGGTACGCTGCATACATACAGACAGACTCATGATGGTGTCTAGAGCAAGCGTCACCCACGCAAACGACGAGAAAAAACAAACAAATGCAGCAGATCGCCTGTCGTGTTTACTGGTAACAACCTGACTATACCAGGCGCTTGCTATGTGTGGCCCACTAGCTCAACCTGGCTGGACGAGACTCTCGTGGTTTATTGTAGGTGCCGCTGCCGCCGCGCTCTTGGCGTCGTGTACGTCGCCACTCGCCCACTTCCACAAACAGCTTTGGGTTCCGATCGCTCCCATGTCGTCACGCACGTTCTTCCAGTGCTCGTTCGGACAGGAGGCTTTTCTGGCCTTGGCGGGGCGGACCACACGAGCGGCGAAACTGCACTTGCTTGGCCATGGTAACTGCGGGGGACCGTAAGCCTTATTGCTAGCAACGTACCTGGTGCGAACCGAAGTCCCTTTTTTGTTTTCCTCCCGTGCCAAGCCAGAGGGGCTTCCATCAAGAGACGAAGAACTCCCATCACGTCAGGCTGGCAAGGCTGCCATCCTATGCAGCTAGCTGTCTCTCGCCTGCGTGATGGAGCTGCCTGAGTGATCTCTCGACGCCGCGTCTCTTGCAATCCAGGTTCTCTGCCCGCCGCCACAACCACCACGACGCCGTTCAACAGATCGACTCACTCGGCAATTTGCCTCCTCAAGCCTCCAGCCTCCTCCTCCTCCTCCTCCCAGTCTTCAGTTCCCCTGCAGCCATGCACTTTGCCAAGACCCTCGCTCTCTGCGCCGCCGCGGCCGTCGCCAGCCTCGTGAGTGGGCAGAAGACTGCGGCCGCCACGCCAGCGGCTGCCGCTGAAGCGGCGACGTCGTCCAACGCCGCCAACGCCAACGCTCAGGCTGTGCCCCTCGAGACGCTCCACGGCTCTGGCGGTGGGAACGGAGCCACGAACGGAGTCGCAGGCCTCGAGAGCGGCTACTACGGAGGTGACTTCGGCGGCGGCTACGGCGGCGGCTACGGCGGCTACGGCGGCTACGGCGGCTACGGCGGCTACGGTGGCTACGGCGGCTACG
>JAADWZ010000448.1:0-26723 GCA_023336445.1 Pythium dissimile
CATTTCACTGGTATAGAATCCACATTTTAGTTTGAGGATTATCCTGTCAAACCAAAATGGTATACTGACCGCATATATTTTGGGACTGGTATATTTCCCGGATTAAAATTGCGAAATGGTATACTGAGCGCAGAGCCCCTAAAATTTTTGCCCAAATCCACACCAGATCTCAGTTCAGCAACATGGCTACACTTCCAAGGGAGAAGCGACACGTGACCATCACTCTTGTTTCGCGAAAGAACGACTTTCGCACTGGCTCATTCCCACTTTCATTCCGCTTTCCGCCGCCGCGTCGCTACCAAAATGAACACCTCGCTCACGAACGCCGCCGCCTTCTGCCAGAGCTTCGACGCGCTCGCCAGGCAGCTGCAGCTGTTCACCATCTCCCGCCAGGTGCGCCCCCTGGGTGGCGCCGAGCACTGCACCGAGCCGGCGCGGCGGAGCGAACGCCACCGCGTCCTGTCTGAACGTTTATCGGACGAGCTATCAGAAGCGCGAAGACCGAACATATCGGAAGTGCAAAACGGCAAGAGTCTCGAGTCCATTTATCAACTGCCAACGACTTGTTGCTGATTAGCGCAATGCCGTCAAGCTCAATACTCGTTTACGGGGAACTTCATGCAAACATTTTACTTCAGCTTTCACAACAACACACTAGACCGAGATCCCAAAGACGACCTCAATATATACGATTAATCATTGCTTCCTCAAACAAAATACTGAACGCGTTTAATTCTGTGAATACGCCTCGGAGTCGAAGTAAGTAGTCATGTGGTACACAACGGACTATACCATTGTGTGAACTACGACGCCTGGTTCGCCAAAGTAATCACCGCCACACGCCAGCACAGAAAGAATTGTCTCGTACTTTGATGAAGTTGTTTGCCCCAGATATCGGCTCTCAAAGCTTGCTTTCAGGGTCCGTGTCATCAGTCGTTTCTGCTGGATCCACTGATCGAAAAGGCGCTTCTCAAGTGGCAAGGTACTGTTACTAGAACACAAATAGCCACGTTCCGCTTGCTTCTAGCCACTGGCGGTGCATAGATGAGCTTAGACCTCTCGCACAGCCCATCTTGCAAGTCAACGGGTATTGCTCTTCGCTGAAGAGCGAAAGAGTCTTCTGGTGACACACAAGAAGAGCTTTATCCTGATAAGTACGCATGCCAACTCATACAGAACTTTGTTCAATTTCGACATTCGTGGCAAGTCGAACCTAATCCGTACTTTACCTTGCTGCATCGCCGTCCGTCGAACCTAAGAACTTCTTCCGCGCCCAAATTTCAAAACTCGCCTCGCTCGCCACCGCCCGCCCTCCCCTCCTGGGACTCTGACGACCGCTATGGCGACCACCTCGGCGCGCACGCCCATGCGCTTTGGCGGCGCCAGCAGCGCGCTCGGCAGCGGATCCAGCGCCGTTTCGTCCTCCGCCGTCGCTGGCGCTACCGCCTCCTCGACGCCGCGTCGCGCGACGCCCAAAGCCAAGCTCAACCTCAACCTCAACTTCTCCGCCGTCAAGGCGGCGACGCCGCGTGCCGGCAGCGCCAGGAAGCCTCTGCGCGTCGTGTCGACCGCCAACACCAACGCTGGGAGCGTGGACGTGACCAAGATCCTCCAGGGTGTGTACGCGATGGTGGACGTGCGGCTGGGCGCCGACGCCGAGATCGACTGCAGCGACGCCGTGGCCAAAAAGCTCGCGGGCATGGGCGCGACGATCCTGAAGAAGAAGAGCGGGCGACTCACGCATGTGGTCGTCAGCCACTTTACTCCGCAGTGGAAGGAGAAAGTGGGCAAGTGGCACTCGTTCTCGACGCCCCTGGAGGTCGTGTCGCAGCTCTGGGTCAACGCGTGCTTCACAAACAAGCAGCGCATGAAAGAGAGCGCGTTCTTCCCCGTGAACATAGGATTCGAGACGTCAGTGCTGACGCCCGCGCGCTCGACTTTGACTGGCGGCGCGCTGCGTGTCGCTCGCACGACCACCAAGAAGGAGCTCACGACGAGTGGGCGCAAGCGCGCGCCACCGTCAACCCCCGCGCGATCTTCGACGCTTCTCGCTTCGCTGGCGTCAGGAGGCGCACGGTCGGCCACGGCAACACCGCTGAGATTGTCCAACAGCGTGATCTCGAGCACGCCCACTTCTAGCCGCACCGCCGCCGCCGCCACCCGCAAGCGCCGCGCGTTGTCGATGGAGCCCATGGCGTCGGACGCCATCCTGAGGCTGCTAGAGAACAGCACCAAGAAGCTGCTCCGACAGAATTCGGAATCGGACGTTCACGCAGCGAGAGCGGCTGTGGCGCTGGATAGCGCCGCGTCGACGCCTGTGAAAATCTCTGCCCGCGAGTCCAAGACGTCAACGCCTCCGCTGACTGTGCGGCTGAAGGCTGCCATCGAGAGACGCAAGAGTTTCGTCTCCTCAACGAGTGTTGCGTCGAACCTTGGGCAGCTACAGCGCGTTGATATCACGAGCAGAACCCCAGCGAACGATTGTGTCTCTGAAAGCTGTTCTGAAGACGCCGATGACGAGCGCAAGAACGCCAGTAGTGAGTTCTCGAGCGGTGAAACGACCATGGTGAGCAGTGGAACAGTTGCTTCGTCTGTAGAAAGCACAGCCGCTCAGTCGTCACAGAGCTCTCTGAATGTCCAATCTCCAGCACCAATGAAAGGGGAGTGGGCGTGCTCCATCTGCAGCTGTGTGAACGCAAGGACGCGCCGACTGTGCAAAGGTTGCAAAGCTTCCCGCGTTGCTGCAAAGACTTCTGTCACAGACAAGACACCTGCCAAGCAACCGACGCTGCGGTCAGCGTCGACGACGCCACGCCGACGAGCGCTGTCCGCCAAAGCTGTCCTCGCCGGGATCACTGGAACACCGGCTGCTCGGACCCCAAATACTCGATCAACTCGGAAAACACCAGCGACTTCCAGCAAAGCGCCGCAGCCATTAAAGCGACCTCGCCTGTCGAGCTCTGCCGACACCGAGAGTAGCAGCATTAGAAGCAGCAACGACTTGTTCAGCGATGAGCGGCTCGGCGCGTCAACTCCAGCTGCTAAAAAGCAGAAGCTGACGCCAACGACCACAGTGAAGAAACCGGTTTCTCAACGCGCCGTCATCGGAATCACGGGAGTCGACAGTGAGACGAGAGGAATCATTGAATGTGCCGTTCACGGTATCGACGCAAACATGTCCAGCGAACCCGGTCATCGCAAGGCTCGCGTCGTCAAGAGCATCGACTATGCCGCTGGTGTGACCCACCTGATCGTCGGTCACGAGATCAAGCGAACTATCAAGGTCCTATTCGCGATTGCGCGCGGGGCGTGGATTGTGTCGGAGGCGTGGGCATTCTCGTCACTCGAGCAGGAGCAGTGGCTAAACGAGGAAGCCTTTGAGGTTCTCACTTTTCCGACTCGCGCGTCGCGGATGCTGCCTGAGCAACGGCTTGTGTTCCGCTCACTCAAGTTTTTCGTTGGCTCGAAAATCGACCCGTCGCGAGAGGTTCTCATCTCGCTCATCCAGTGCGCTGGCGGAGAGGTATGTGGGATTCGTCGGGGTTCTTACATCTAAGGCAGCATCTGACATGATTCATCCGTTTTTTGCTTTTTGTAGATCGTCAACCAGATCTCGGTTGCTGACTATTGTATTTGCGGAGACGAGACCTTGTTCCGACGAGCGGCTCGTACCAAAATATATGGTGTGACGCCGAAGGTATGCACCAGCGTCGCGGTGAACAATTCTGAAACAGACCATCTGACGTTCTCGTGTGCATCTACTGTAGTGGGTATTCGATAGCATCGCTAAGTTGAAGCTGGAGGATGCGAGCGAATATGGTTTGTCTGGTGAAGTCAAGCGTGATCAAGCAGCTGATGGCGAATAGAGTGGGGGAAGTGTACAAGATCGAGTTGAAGGCGTATAGATCTTGGAAAGCGGTGTCGCCAGGAGCAGTTCATTTAATTTCAGGCTAAGTTAGTTAATACAGTGCGTTCGGTTCACAGACTACACGCTCATCGATCCATAGAAAGTTCACAGGGTTCTCTGTGAATGGCCGCACTTGTCCACTATCGCCCAGTGTTGTTCTGAACGTACTACAGTAGTAGGCAAGAAGCACTGGTTTTCTGCCGAGCTTGGAGCTTGGTTGGTTCCGTCTCATCCGCTTTTCATACGTGGTCTGATCGGAGCACCGAGTTGCTGTGGGCGTTTTCAGAATAAAATAGGTGTCGATGATAGTCAGGAGAACTACAGCTACAGATGCATCCATCGCTGCAAGAGCGACTTTTCCTCCACGTGCTTTTTCTCGGACGGAGCGTCGCACAATTCGTTGATCGCGTTCGCGAAGTGGATGGACCAAAAGTGCTTGTACCCTGTGCTGCGCCCGTAGCTGTAGCCGGCACCGACGAACTTGTAGTCCCCAAGGATGTTGTCTCGGTGCTCCTGCACATCCATCAGCGCGGCTAGCGCGGCCTGAGCAGTCTCGAAGCCCGCGGCGACGTCTTCAGTCAACGTCGTGAACACAAAGTTCTGGCCACTTACGCGCTCGGCCGGACTCGACGTGTCTTCGCCCGTGCCTGAAAAGTAGTCGCTGTCAGCCATGTCGTTGGCCATGTACTGGGACGCGCGCATGATTTTCCTGTGGGCAACAAACAGGTGGGGATGAGTGCTCCATTCAGAGTTGGAATACGAGCGAAGAAACGTACATGTTGGTGCACACGGGAGCGCGGTCATGCTGCCGCCGCTGGTCGTTAATGAGCTTGACCAACTCTTCGGTGACGTCCTGTGCGGACACGCGGCGGGCGCGGATGAACGAGGCGCTGGAGCGGGAGACGAAGCTGACCATGCACAACAGCGCGAGGCAGAGAGCCAGCTGTGTGAGGCGTCGCGCGTACGCTACCCCTAGCTTGGCCATTGTGGACTCGTCCAAGATCTGGTGCGGCGAGCAGTGAGCGAGTGGAATCTCGCAGCCGTCCCGAATGGCTGCTGCGCGGCAAACAATGCGCCGCGGCTCCGAGAACGAGATCTTTGTCGGCGCAAAAATGGCGGTAGTCGACTCAGAGTGCGGGCTGGCCCTGGGGTGGTTTTTCTTTACTTGTTCTTCTGCTCGTTTCTGAGCGGACGAAACGATCGCTGCAGCCGTTTCTTTTGGGCGACGTCGCTTCGGTTCCGAAGGAGAAAGCGCCTGCAAGACAAGAGCGGCGCGCGTGCTATTTAGAGACACGCAAAGAGTGCAATGTTGGAGAATGCCTCTGCCAGCAGATCTACGTGTAGTAATCAAGCAATCATGCTGGGGACGGCTCTGTACGACACTACGCGCAATTATTACGATGTGGTTGGTCAATTACTAGTCCATGAGTTACATGATTGGAGGAAAAGGCTTCTTGTCTGGATCTCTTCTCGAGTTGTTGCTGTCCCATCCCCCCGCGCACACAGAGGAGCTTCTGTCGAGTTTCACCAACTCCACTTTCCCCGCGGATTACGCGCTTGGACCAGCGCCCCATCCTCTGGAGAAGTGATTGGAGCGTCGGGTCTCCGCGTCACCCAGAGTAGTGGGCCGACATCGACGTACCAATACGCACTCTACGGATTGCTTTCGCTGGTTTCCGCCCGAGATCTCGCGATCGCCGATCATCCGCGCTCGCTCCGTGGCACATTTATGGCGATCTGAGACGCGATCGATCGATCAACGAAAAGCAAATGGTCGCCACATTGTTATCATCATTGCTGAACGCAAGAAATCGACAATCAGTGATTGTCTGACTGCCAATCGCACAACTGGCTCTGAACAGGCCGGGTTTGATGGAACGGGCCAGACCTCAACACCCACTCCAGCCCGCCCGACCCACGTACTGCCATCGTACTTTAGAGAAGAGATCGTTCTTGATTCGTACTTTACAGAATCGCTCCGTTTCATCGTCTGTGTGTGAGTGAGTCGTGTCGTGCGTGAAAGAAGAGCTCCCTCCTCCCCCAGCCTCCACGTGCGGTAAGCGACCCAGAAGAGCAGCCACTTGGTCGCAATGACGGACGACGTGACTGCCAATGCGAAGACCACCACGCCCGCGTCGCCCGCTGCCGTAGCCACGCCCACAGCCACGCCCACGCCAACCGCGGAGCCGCGCGCGCGCCAGGTGAGCTGAAGAGACTGTACTTTCTGCGCTGGATGCCGAGGCTCACACTCGGCATGGCTCTGTTGTGCAGATCGTGAGCATCAATGAGGAAGGAACCAACTTTGAGCTTGATGAAGCTGCGCTCCAGGAGATCTTCCTCAAGGTTTAAATATTTCCTAGAAGTGATGGGTTTGAGGGAACTCACATGACAGCGAATGGAATGCCACTAGGTCCCGGAAGAAATGAAAGTGGCCATCTTCTCGGTCGTCGGCGCGTTTCGCACGGGCAAGTCGTTCGTGCTGGACTTGTTTCTGCGCTATTTGCGCTACAACAGCCCAACGCGCATCATCGACATTGAGAAAGGCGCCCCAGCAGACTCTGATGAGTGGAAGAAGTGGGCATACGCGGGGCTCGATGGTGAAGGCGAAGGGATGCTTGAGGGCAACTCCAACATGGAGCAGACTCACGGAGAGAAGGGCTTCTCGTGGCGCGCTGGCCGCAAACGCAACACGACGGGCATCTGGATGTGGGAGACACCGTTCATCCGCAAGAGCCAGACGGGAGAGGACATTGCCGTCTTTTTGATCGACACGCAGGGCATGTTCGACTCGGAGACCTCGCAGATGCTTACGGCCAGCATCTTTGGCTTGAGCACGCTGCTGAGTTCGTACCAGATCTATAACGTCGACAAGCGCGTCCAGGAAGACAACCTGCAGCATTTGGCACTTTTCACGGAATACGGACGGTGAGTTTCTTTGTTTTCATGCAACCACGACGTGCGCAACTGACCGTATCGCTGGCATTGACGGGAACGACGATAGCATGGCACTGATCAGTGAGAACACCTCGAAGAATGCGCTCAGCAAGCAGTTGTCTTCCGTCTCAACGCGAAGTCTATCCAAGTCGAGCTCGAGCGTCTCGGCGAAGAGTGCAGGCGGCGATGACGAGGAAGGCGAAGGAGACGATGACGAAGAAGAGAGCTCGCGCCCACGCCCGTTTCAGCGACTGGATTTCCTGGTGCGCGACTGGCAGGACTTCTCTCGCAAGCAGTCGCTGCTGGAAAAGCGCGCGGACATGAAGCAGTACATGAAGGAGCTCTTGTCGTCGCGCAAGCAGAAGGATCTGGCCGACACGCGCGAGCAGATCAACTCGTGCTTTGAGCGCCTGCAGTGCTTTCTGCTGCCTCACCCGGGCCACGAAGTCACGGAGCGCGAGTACGACGGCGCGGTCTCGGCGATCGACAACCGATTTTTGGAGCTGCTCACGAACTACCTGGACGATCTCTTTGACCCCAAGCACTTGGCTCCCAAGAAGATCCACACGACTCCTGTGACGTCGCGCGAGGTGCTGACGTACATCAAGGCGTACTCGTCTTTGTTCCGCGAGGCGACGATCTTCCCCGAGGCGAAGACGCTGTTGGAGGCCACTGCTGAGGCCAACAATGTCAACATGAGGGACAAGGCGCTCACCATGTACAAGAAGGAGATGGACAAAGTGGTCGGCCCCAAGTGCAAGTACGTTCCGGCCAAGGAGCTCAACATGCATCACGCGCTGTGCCTGGAGGGCGCGGTGACGGTGTTTGACGCTGGGGCCAACATGGGGCGCCGCAGCCAGATCATCAAGTTCCGCCAGGCGCTTGTCGACGAGGTCGAGAAGGAGCACGCGCGCTACGTCGAAGTCAACGCGGAGCGCGATCCGTACAAGTACCTTGAGTTCTACTTGGTGCCGGGCGTGATCGCCTTTTCTCTGCTGGTGTTCCGCATCACGCAGGATCTGTTCTGCTACGAGAGCATCGGCTACGATTTGCCGCTCTACGACTGCAAGTACGTATTGCGCTAGCACTTGTCCACTGATGAATCAGTTGCCATGTTTTTGCGATACTGAAGTTAACTGGATTGCGCTCAGGCACGTGAGCACGACGCTGACCAATCTCTACTGGGCGATCTTCGTGTTCATGATCCTGATCGCGGTCACGACCGGAAAAGTCATGTTCGACGTGCTCAAGCCGTTTGTGATGGTGCTCACGGCCACGGTCAAGAACGCGATCGGCGGTGACAAGGTAAAGGCCGACTAAACGATGAGCTGCTCGATACCAAAAGAAACGCGTCGCGTTTAGATAGCGGAAGCAAGATCCCACCACACGGAAAGCACAGTAGCGGCGCCCAATTGAGGTGGCAGGTATCACAATGGACGTGGACTTACATACGCGAGCTGATGATAAGAGAAACCATTTATCCTTGAATAGATTACTTCATTCTTCAGACGATGAAGGGAGTGGCGGAACTGGCCGCCAAAACGTCACTACCACTGGCAGTGCACCAATGAAACCGCCAAAATGAATACTTCAAATGCACGGTTGCAAAACAGAGTATAACAAATGCACGACTGTACACGATTCTGTTCACATCAGCCGATGGGAGTGGAACATTCAAGTGCAACTGGACTGACTACTAGTATCTGGATGCGTGAATTCAAAGCGACCTTCAACCAACTGAAAGGCTTTGACTGGGTGTATGTGTGTGTGATAATCAATAGATAAGAGAGGGAGATTGGGCTGAGTTTGACTGCGTTGAGAGGCAGTGAGAGATCCAGAGGCGGTCGTCATCACGCCGCGCCGGAGCTTCCTTGGACGCTGGCTGTGTCAGAAAACGATGACAGCGAGCGCAGCCGCCGGAACGGGAGAAGCGCCCACTCGGTCGCCGTCTTCCACGCGCCTACGGCAAAGTCGAAGAGCAAGTACTGGCTAGGATGTTGCTCTGGGAAGACGGGCACTCGAAGCAGATGGTGCGGCATGCGCTGGCCGAACCGCTGTGACTGATCGTGCATCCACCACAGCACCGAGTAGCAGCTACCGTCGTGGTCGTTTTCGTGGAGGATCATACCAGGATACCACTCGCCGTTGTAGTGCACTTCCACCGCATCGCCTTTGCTGAACACGAGCACGGCTGCTGTCTTAGTGATCACGGTGGTGTCATCGACAGCGCAATTCACGTCTCCACGTTGGACCTCCACCGTCTTCACCGCGGCCGTCACCAGTGCTTGTGCTGTGGTTTCCGCCCGTGAAAACGAACCCAGCGCTTCCTGAAGGGACGGACGAGGCGAGAGGGCGGCGTACTTGGCTTCAATGTCTCGCAAATGGGAGTTCACCAGCTCGAATCCTTCAACAAGGATCTGGCGCATGGGGCTCGTGGCGAGTGGCGCGCGGTCGAGTGCGCCTTCCACAAAGTCGTACGCGCGCTTGAAGCGCATGAGCAGCCCGTCGATCGCGTAGTCCCGCGGATCGATCGACTGCTCTTTGCGGCACATGGGACACGAGTGGAAGCGGTGCTCGGCCGCTTTCGAGAGGCAGGACCAGCAAAAGGTGTGTTTGCATGATAGTGTGATCGCACTCTTGACTTGACTCTGAAGGCAAATGGGGCACGCCACGTCGTGGTCGCTGATGCGGAAGTTGCCATCGGGAAGCACGCACAGCATGACGCGATCGGTGAGCGCGCTGGTGGCGGCGCACAGACCATCCATCGAGGTACCGTCGTAGAAGGGCTGCGCCTTCAGCATGTCTTCCAGGACGACGTGCTGGATCTTGCTCTCTGGGAATAGCTTGTCGAACTTCTTGGTGATCTTGACGATGGCGAGGCTGTTGAGCAGAATGAATCTCCGGAACGCGTCGACCTGGTTCGACAGTTCGATGGCGCCGACCAGGAGAACGCGGGCCTGAGCGGAGCTGAGCACCCATCGCTTGCCCAAGGCACCGCGGAGAGCACACAAATCGCGGTCAAAGAGCTCGGCGTAGATTTGTTGGTGCGCGGCATTCACGCGCTGCATCTCGAGGTCCAGGGCGACCAGGAACGCAGCCCGCGTGTCGACGCGGTCAGGAGTCGTGAGCACGCGGATGGTCTTCTTGAGCAGCTTGTAGTCGACGTAGCCGGCCTCCCAGCCGGGCGTCGCGAGGCTGCGCATGCGTTTGCCGAACTTCATGGCACTTCAAGTGGACGACGAGGCCTGTGACGAGAGGCTTGGGTGGCTGGGCCGGTGCAAGTTTGGAATTGATCGTCGATGCGCGTGGCCGTTGGGCGCAGTGGGAGCGACACGGACAGTCGTATACAGTACTGTACGTCCAGTAGCTCGCAGCTCAAGAGCGATAGAAGGAGCGTCACAGAGTCAACATGCGTGCATTTGCTCTGCGTCTTCGAACGAGGCATCGAGTTCACTGGATGGACTAGGCTGAAAGATTCAAACCCCAAGATTCGATGAGCAGTACCTTCGAATCTTGAGCAGCGTCGTAAATTTCATTGGTCGCCTACCATGTTTAGGTAAATGCCACGAAAATGTGAGCATTAAGACTATATACGTGAATAGTTTGACTAGACTAACCAATGACACGGTAGCATCAAAGAGCTTACTGGGTTCGGACTTGGTAAACTACCGGTGCAGTGATTCATGTAGACTTCACTTGATTATCTGGGTCAGATTCTCTTCACGATGAGAAACATCCATGTCTATTAATGTAATTAATTGCAACTAGGTGTTCATGGTCCTATTCAAGTACATCTCCGTCCCCGTTTCGAAATGGTGAAAATAGGCCACCGCTTCTTCCTGATCTGTCCGGATAGGGCAAATTATCTGAAACCACCGCGAGGTCGCAGCAGGGGCCATCTACTGTAGGCCAGGATTAGCGACCGCAGCTCGCCTCCAAGCGGCCAGAGCACCAGCCGCCGCGTCAGGGGCGTTCGCGTGAGAGCTCGCGTGAGAGCTCGCAGTTGCAGGTGCAGTTGGCGAGATGTCGCGCCAACACGAGGACGAGGACTTCGAGAAGATGGAGATCAAGATGGCGGACGAGATGCCGCTCAACGGCTCGTCACCCGCGGGCGGGGGCATCCTAGGCGACGTGCCCGCGTTCCAGCGGCTGTCGCAGCAGAAGCGCCGACAGTACACCGTAGCGGCGATTGGCGCGGCCGCGCTGCTCTTCCTGCTGCTGGTGGCGCTCATCGTGAGCAAGAACGGCGGTTCGGACGGCGCCGCCGCCGACGACACGAGTAGCGCCGAGTGGAACGAGTTCCCCGCGAGCGTGCGCCAGATGACAGACCGCAACGTGGATCCCTGCGAGGACTTTTACCAGTACGCGTGCGGCAAGTGGCTCGTGAACGCCGCGATCCCGGGCGACAGGGCGGTGATCCACGCGAGCTTCTCAGCGGTCCAGGACCAGAACGAGCTCGTGCTCAAGTCGATCATGCAGGAAAATCTCCCATACATCGGAGAGCTGTACAGCTCCTGCATGAACACGACACACATCGACGTTCAAGGCGTGGCGCCGCTGCGTGGGTACCTCAAGAAGATCGCAGCCGCGGCGGACCATGAGGCGTTGTTCCGGCTCGCGGGCGAATTGTCCAAGCTTGGCCCCAACTTCTTCACTAGGCTCAGCGTGCAGGCGGACGCGAAAGATGCGACGGTGTACATGCTGTACGCCTCGCAAAATGGGCTCTCGCTTCCAGACCGCCAGTATTATCTGGACGCGAAGCGATGGGAAAGTCTTGCTGAACCGTACGAGGAATACCTCACGACAATCTTCACGCTGGGCGAATTTAGTGACAGTGACGCCAAGAAGAATCAAGCGCTTGTGATCAATTTCGAAAAGGAGCTGGCGAAGCTGTACATTCCCAAAGAAGAGCTCATGGACCCAGTAAAGACGTACAACCCAGTCAAGATCAAGGACGCCGTGGTGGCGTACCCACTATTGATGGGCGAATTCTTGAGCGGCTCGACAATCCCTTCACTCGTGGCGAACAACAGCAAAGCCGTCGCCGAAGACAAGTCGCAAGCAAACGTCATCAGTATCGAAACTCCAGACTTCTTTGCCAAAGCTGAGAAGCTCGTGACGGCGACGGCGCTGAACACGCTCAAAGTGGTCGCCTCATACCACCTGCTGCGCGACCTTGGCTCGAGTCTCTCGGAACCGTTCGTGGCGGCGACCTTCGAATTCTTCTCGAAACAAGTTGGAGGCCAGAAGCAGCGCACGCCGCGATGGAAAGTGTGTCTTCGTCGGGTCACGGCCCATTTCCCGGACCTCATGGGCAAGTACTATTTCATCAAGAAGTTTGATGCCGAGAGCGAAATGCAAGCCAAGAGCATGGTTGCCAATATCGAAGCGTCGATGACTACGACCTTGAAAGACAAAGTCTCGTGGCTGGACGACGATACCAAAGACGCCGCGCTCAAGAAAATGAAGATGATCGCCAATCTGATCGGCCATTCGCCCCGCCAGGAGCACTTTCCATTTGTTCTGTCTGTCGATTCGTATTGGGCAAACGTGGAGACGCTCAACCAATACGAATTCACTAAGTCCGTGAAACGCATCGCCACGGCCGTGGACCGCGACGAGTGGTTCATGCCAGCGAGTGAGGTGAATGCGTACTACAATCCAGCGACGAACCAGATCGTTTTCCCCGCGGGCATTCTACAGGCTCCGTTTTTCGAGAAGAAAGCCCACCCCGCGCAAAACTACGGCGCGATTGGCGCTGTCATCGGCCACGAGATCACCCACGGCTTTGACGACAACGGACGCTACTACGATGGCAAGGGGAACCTCGTCGACTGGTGGAACGACAAAACCGACGTGGACTTCAAGAAGCGCACCGACTGCCTCGTGAAACAGTATTCGGACTTCGAAGTGGTCAGCGACAACGATGAGACCACTGTGCTTGGGAACGTGAACGGCAACTACACGCTCGGGGAGAATATCGCAGACAATGGCGGCGTGAAAGTGGCCTTCCAAGCGCTGCAGAGCTATCTCTTTGACCGCGACGAGGCCGACGAGCTGCGCGAACCGTCGACGCTGTCTCGCGATGCTGCGGAGAAGCTGTACTTTTTGTCGTTTGCTCAGGTTTTCTGTTCCAAGTCAACTGACGAAGCCATGGTGCGGCGACTGAATACGGACCCACACTCACCCGAGCGATGGCGAGTGAACGGCGCGATGATGAACTTTGACGAGTTCAAGCGCGTCTTCGAGTGCGACACTGGCTCGCCCATGGCTCCCAAGACGACCTGCGAAGTGTGGTAGATTGATTCCCATGGCACTCGAGTTGTAGACGCATACACGCCTGGCGGCATCAGGTATTAGAAGGACGCAAGCAAAAACTCTCTTTTATTTTGCATACTTTATTAGAGACGAATCATGTTGAAGTAAACTGTGTTCATCTACACAGAAAGCGCGGCGACGTCTCCACCGAACGTGTCGCGCTTGCAGTCCGCTGCCGCACCGTCTGCGTCAAGGAATGGGTGTCGCTCGTGATCTGCCGTTGACCCAGAACGGCCAGGAACCGCATCCGCTGGCAAGCACCGATCAGCAAAATTGGACAGGAGGCCGCGGTCGAACGGGTTGCGGTAGGCGCCGTCGGCGTTGCGCAAGTACTGGTACCGGTGGGTGTTGACGACTTCATTAGTCGTCAGGTTCTTTGCCGTGAGGTAGCAGTGGAAGCCAAACAAATGTGCAACGGGGAGAAGCAGGACCACACCGTAGAGCATGAACAGCACGAGCCACCAGACGGCGCCGTGCGCACGCCACTGCAGATAGAGAAGGTACTCGAGCACGACCAGATCCAGCGCCAATCCGCCCACGAAGCCCATGAAATACACGTAGTTTCCTCGGCCGACGCAATTGTCAACAAATGGGCAGCTGGAAATTGTAGAAAAATGGGTCAGTCACTTGGGAACAAGATCTCAATCTCCAGCGAAACACGTACTGGTGGTCGAACGTGTCGACGCATATTTTGCATACTCGGCAATGCTTTGCCCGCAAAGGCCGCTGGATGTGGCAGCTATGGCACAGCGGTCGCTCCAACAGGCAGAGGTTGTCGCTGTTCTGGTCTTCTTGAACTAGCTCTTCCGTGACGCTGGTGTACTCCTCCTTGTACGTCTGCACATCCGCGAGTTTGCCAGGACTGGTCCTCTTGGTCAAAAAGAACAAGCTCCACGTGACGGCGTTCCACAGCAGGTGGATCACGTACAACGCGCGCAGCTCCGGCATGTACGGGATCATGAGCCGCAGGTAGACCACGAGCGTGAGCGGAATGTTGGCGAGCACGAAGTAGAAGGGCGCGCGCGAACTCTCCCACCACGCTAGCACGTTCCACTTCTGGCGGAACTGTCGCCGCGCCAAGTACGTGGCCACGCGGTCAAAGCCCTTGAGCTTGGCGAGCTGGTACGGCGTGCGGCCGTTGGCGTCCAGCACATGGAGATCGCTCTCCAGTTCCTCCACGAGGTACTGCACCGTGGTGAACTCGCCCCGCATCGCCGCGAGATGGAGTGGCGTCTGGCCGTAGCGGTCCTGCTTGTCCGTGGAGAGCCCCAAGTACTGGAACACGGACACGATCTCGGTCGCGCCTTTGTAGGCTGCCCAGTGGATCGCGCTGTCCTCGTCAATGTCGACCAGGCTCACGTCGGCGCCGTGCTTGACGCAGAACAACACGAGTAGCGGGAAGCCGTTCTGCGCCGCGATGAGCAAGGGCGTGCGGCGCTTGGTCGCGTCGGCCGTGTTAATGTCCACGCCGAGCTTCACAAAGGTCTTGAGCGCCGCGAGATTGCCGGTCGAGCACGCCCAGTGGATCGGGTGGAGCCGCACGCCGTCCTCGCTGGGAAGATCCAGCGGCGCGCCGAGCGAGCTCGCGTACTCAAGCAACTCGGCGCTGCCGCGCTGCGCGATCCAGTGGACCAGCGTGTGGCCCTGCGCGTCGCGCTGCCGCACCAGCGCCGCGGCGCCGTCCGACTGGCTCTCGACGATCTCGAGGAAGCGCGCGAGGTTGTTGCTCTTGGCGCAATGGAACAGCCCGTCCAGCGGCGTGAGCTCCTGCGCAGGCGCGGCAGCAGAAGGAGCAGTGGGTTCATGGGCGCAGGTGGGCTCGTGGCCGTGACTGTGGCCGTGACTGTGGCCGTGACTGTGGCCGTGACTGTGGCCGTGACTGTGACTGTGGCCCCGGGGGTTAGGCTCGCTGCTCTGTTGAGGCTTCAGTGCGATGCGCGTCGCCACTATGGGCAGCGCATCGCCGCCTTGGCCGTCGGCGCCCATGGTACGGCCGAGTGGCGCTTGGAGGTACACGGGAATACTCCTTTTATCGAATGAGATGATTTCTGGAGAATAGGGGTACACTGCGATCTGTAACCCCTAGGGACGACGTAACCACAAAAAATGCAGGAGACCATCACTCTAACCAACATAAGCTGCTGGCCAGCGTTCGAGACGACACATACACGCTGAGGAGCAGCAGCAGAGTCACGATGACTGGCGGCAAGCGGAAGCGCGCGGCGGAGCCGACAGCGGCCGGAGTCAACAAGCTCAGCAAGGCGACGCAAGGTAAGAAGCAGAAGAGCGCGCCTGCGCCGAGCGCCGTCGTCAAGAATGCGGGAAAGCCACACGCCAATGCGAAGCCCAATGCCAAAAAGGCTGAGCCGGAGGCCGCGGTGAAGCCTGTCGCGGTGGCTGCCAACTCAAATTGGCTCGCCATGAAGACAAAGATCCAGCAAAAAGACCGCAAGTACTCACAGCTCACCGAGAAGAAGCACGATCTCGATGTCAAGACCAACAAACAGAAAGTTAAGGCCAATCAGCTCGCCCGGAAGAAGGAGCTCAAGACCGCCCAGTGGATCGACAACTCGCTCATCGTCGCGATGGATTGTGAAATGGTCGGCGTGGGGCTCTCGGGGAAGCAGAGCGTTCTGGCGCGATGCAGTATCGTCGACTACGATGGGGGCGTGTTGTACGACAAGACCGTGCGCCCGGTCGAGAAGGTCACAGGTGAGCTGATGCGTTGATTGTCGCGCGGAAACGACGCTGGTTTTAATGTCTCTTCACGGGCAGATTTCCGAACTCACGTGAGTGGCATTCGCTCTCGAATGCTAAAGAACGCGATCCCATTCGCCCAGGTGCGCTGCGTCGTGTCGCTGAAGACTTGGCCAGCTACAGTTTCTGATTGTTCAAGTGTGACTGCAGTGTTTGAAGGAGGTCGGAAAACTGCTCAAAGACAAGATTATCGTCGGCCACGCCTTGAGTAACGATTTCAAGGCGTTAATGTTCACGCCGCCGAAGAACCTCATCCGCGACACGGCCAAGTACCGCCCGTACATGCGTCGCAAGATGAACGGCACCGTACGTAATCCGGACAGACTACTGCCATGACCTTCTCTTATGAGAATCTGATAGTGATATGTATTGTATCCAACAGAAACTATTTCCCAAGTCGCTGAAGCATCTCGCGGACGAGTTCCTCAGTTTGAAGATCCAGACGGGCGAGCACGACTCTGTACGTGGCTTGATCTTATTGTAGGGATCTCTGTTTTTCTGACTCTTGCGGATTTGTAGGTTGAAGATGCGCGAGCGACACTGGCACTTTACAAGCGGGAACAGTTCAGCTGGGAGAAGTATCTTCGAACCAACAAGTCGGCCGGAAGCCTCGTGGGCATTGCTCCTCCACTGCCGAAGGACTCCAAGACCGATGACAAGCAACGCCTCGGTCCAATCGGCTCGGACGACGAAGACGACGAGTTCGGTGGTGTGGCTGCCTCGAAGACGCCGGGCAATTTCATCGTTCCGGACTCGAAGGATCTCGCCATCACGGAATTTGCCGAGTAGCCGATAAAAACTGGATAACTGAGGTTGCGGTTCGTAAGAACTATTTTTTGCATTCAGAAAAACTGTTTAACGTAAACATAAAACCTTGTCTCTGAATTGTTGTTTTGAACATCACCTCCACCAACAGCATTAAAACCTCACAGGAGCACGTTGCTCCGCAGCCAACGACTTCTGTTTGCATCATTTTAGAATTTGGCCGATGTTACTCAGGTGGCAGGTCGATGTATCCCACAGCAGCATGAATCTTCCGAGCCCCTCTTTCCAGCAGTCCATCCTTCCGCCGTCCGCGGCGGAGTACCCACAAGTGGTGATGCTGTTAAATGCGGGGCTAATACCATCCTCCGTGCGGCTCGACTCGCTCGTCCCTCGTGCTCGCGTGCTGCGCGACTTGGCGGTGCAGTGCCCGCCTCTTGCGTCTCGGCGCGAGGGGACTAAAGCTCTGTCACTGCTGTCGTGCGGTCGTGAGCGCGGTGCGGGAGTTGCGCGAGCTGCGCTGTCGTCTCGACGGCGGCGCGTGCTCGGGCTCGTGTCTCCTCACTGCAGAGGGAGTCGCACGAAACATTTTTTTTTCCTTCGTGTTTATGTCAATGTACCGGTAGGTAGGCTGTATGGTGATGCTCGCACTATTAACTTTCCATCCTCTGCGCTATTGGTTCCATGCGAGTGATGATATACGCAGTGCACAAACCAACTCGAGTGCGAGACTTCAATTGGCGACGGGAGAGTGAAGTGTTCGCACTTTGCTGGCCCCCTTCGTCTGGCTTGCTCTTGGACATTTCTATTATACGCAGCAGACATAGATTTCAGTGGACGAGGAGAACGTCACTTTGTACACACTGATGCCTGACGAGCAATGGGTGCAATGGGCACGGGACTCAGTTGGATCATAAATGATACTTGACTGTACTAATTCTAGGTACGCTCTGAGTCCCTGTCTACGCGACCATGAACGCCGTTCCGGCTGTGAGCGTTTGATCTCAAGTTGTTGACGACCTTTGTGCACGATCACCCTCGCTTGAGAGCGTTGGGAGCTAATCGAAGCGACTCTTTCTCCTGGTGCTCACCGAATAGTGGATTCGGATTCCGCATGACTCTGATCTGAAGGGCGAGCCCTCGGTCTATCGCAACATGCAAATTGTGCACTCGTCCTGCGCGCCGGACATGATCATATTTATACCCGCGCTCGCGTCCGCCTCGTCGCCTTTGGCGTCAGTGTTGGGGGTACGCCTCGCCATGAACCGCAAGGTCCGCTGTGGCCGCCCCCACTCAACTTGGTGCGCGACGGCTTCAACCTGCCTCGTCAAAAATGCACCTGACTCGAGAATGCATTTACAGAGGGACCAAGCATATCTCTGAGGATCCAGCATGTCCGGTAACATTATCCGGATCCATTTAAAGAGGTATATAAAACAAAGGTGGCAACTCGTGGGAGCTTTGCAACATGACTCTCCCCCCCGACGTGGTGCAGTCCGACGTCCGTGCGGCGCTGCGCGCGTGGCGCCAGCTCCACGTGCTCGAGCGCTTGGATGCGCACAACCACGCGCCACTGAAGCAGCAGCTGCTCCACTTTCAGAACTGGTACCCAGGCGGCCTCGACAGCTATCTGCGCACGGCCACACGCCTCTACCGCGAGCAGCAAGGCCTGCCGCCGGTCGCTGCGTCTGCCTCCCAGGCACCAAGCGAGAGTGATGCGTTTGCGTCGTGGGTGCCGACGGTCCCTCGTGACAATTATGGACTTCTCAGCCTCGACGCACCGAAACTGCGAGGGCTCGAGGCTCTGGGGCTGCAGCACGCGGCCCACAGCGCCTACGTGGTCGTCGCCGGCGGGCTCGGGGAGCGACTCGGGTACCAAGGCATCAAGCTCGCTCTGCCCGTGGAGACTGTCACACGCAAGAGCTACCTCGAGTTATACATCCAGCACCTCCTTGCTCTAGAACGGCAGACCCCCGGTGGCAGGACGGCGATCCCGCTGGCGATCATGACTTCGGACGCCACGCACGCCGCCACCCACGAGTATCTGCTCCGCCACGACAACTTTGGCATGCCTGCGGCGCAAATCACGCTGCTCAAGCAGGACACGGTGCCGTGTCTGGACGCCGTCGTGGACGAGCGAGACGGAGACCTAGCGCTGCGACTCGTGCTCGACGCGGCGACCTCGACGCTCGTGATGAAGCCCCACGGCCACGGCGACGTGCATACGCTTCTCCACACAAGCAGCCTCGCACGCAAGTGGCTGGAATGCCAGAACAAAACGCACGTGCACTTCATCCAAGACACGAACGCGCTCATCCTCAACAGCACGCTGCCGCTGCTTGGCGCGAGCGTCGCCAACCGGTTGCAGTGGACGTTTACGGTGGTGCCGCGCAAGGCAAAGGACGCGTCAGGCGCCATCGTCCAGTTCACCGACCCACGCAACACGCACAACAAAGCGCTGTTCAACGTCGAGTACCACGAGCTCGACCACTTCTTGCGTTCGCAACCTGGTGACGCGTTCCGCGACGGCGACACCAACGACGCGACCACAGGCTTCTCACCGTTTCCAGGCAACATCAACCATTTCGTCGCAGAGCTCGCATCGTACGTGCGCGTTCTGGATGCGTCACGTGGCAAAACACCAGAGATCTTCAACCCCAAATATCGAACCGACCAGAAGGAGCTCTTCAAGTCACCAGCGCGGCTGGAGTGCATGATGCAAGATTTCCCCAAGCTGCTCGTCTCTCAGACGGATCCATCGTCGTCCGCCAACCAGACTTCGATCGGATTCTTGTCGTTCCCATCGCCCGTCGTGTACTCGCCATGCAAAAATGATACAGTGAGCGCCGCCAGCAAAGCCGCGGCCGACGTCCCACCCCAGTGCGCCTGCTCGGCGGAACACGAGCTGTTCTCGCTCAACAAGGCCAAACTCGAACAAGTTGGGATCCGCTTCACTGCAAGCGGAGACTCGGCTGGTGTTACCGGCTCGCAGTCGGAGTGGCTGGGCATCCCTGTGGCACCTCATGCGAAAGGACCACACGTCGTGTTTTCTCCGTCCTTCGGCATCGAAGGCGAGTCGCTGTCGCGCCGATTTCCAGTCCCGTCGGAGATCTCAATCACGGCGCGATCGACGCTAGTTGTCGAGGGAGGGGGCGCTGACGGAGTGACCTTCACGTCTCTCCGCTTGGACGGTGCGCTGCGGATCAGCGCGTGCTGTGGTGCTTTCGTCAGTGTGAATGGTCTCGAGGTGACGAATGCTGGGTTCGCGTACGAAACCGTCACGACGACCACTATCACCGACCCAGACCCGGTCGATACGACGCGTGGATACATTTTGAAAGCGCGCGAAGTGTTGGAGTTGTCATTTGATTCACCTGGCCGCTACAATGTGGAAAAGGACGGAAGCATAGCGCAACTCCACTGATCTAATAAAATGTCCGTCAGGAAAAAAAAGCTTGTTGAATTTGAAATTAAGTGTTCAAGTAATCCTTTGGCCATACGTATAAATGATAGTCGCGCATCCTCCGACTACGCGTGTCACGCTCATGAACAGCACGTACAGCAGCTACTCATCTTCCCACTGGCTTGCAAGCTTATTACGAGCCTTGGTCCGGAAGCCATTGCTGCTTGGCTCCTCCACATCGCTGAGGCTGCTGGCTTCCGATAAGGGAGTGATCACATTCACGTCAATAGCAACTGTTCCACGGGAATTCGAGAGTCGTTCGTGAAGACGGGCGCCGCTCTCCCCAAGATCTACGAATTCCGACGCGGTGCTCTTGGACTCAGTCATCAGCCCTTGGCTCTCGTACTTGTCTCCTCCACTCGCAACTCCACCGGGGAACAGAATCGGTTCGTTCACGCGTAGCAGCTCCTTGAATCGACGCTCGCGAGCAGTCATGAGAGCCGAGATCCACTTGGGTACGCGAGGCATTCGCGTCATTGTCAAGTACGCTCCGCAGATGAGCACATGCTCGAGCACGAGGATGATCAGCAAGCGCCACGAAACGTGGAGACAGCCGAAGTTGGGGCCGAAAATGAAATCTTCAATGGTTTTGCCTTGCTTCTCAAGCTGGTTCTCAATATCACGCACGCAGGTACTGTTGAAAAATTCCAGCGATCCGGTCGAGATGCAGATCAACAGCACGTTCACAATTACTGCGACATAAGCGTAAACCGTGAAGATACCGCGCCAGCCGCCGATGCCATTCGATTTACGTGGGATCGGTCGCTTCAACGTCTTGCACAGTCTGTAGCCATCCGTGCGCTTCTTGAGCGAATTGATGAGAAAGCAGGCGACGGGCATGAGTGGCCACAGGATCGAAAACATGACCGTGAAACCGTACTGAACGGTCAGAGCGTGGAAGTCGTTGTACGGATCGTATGTGTCCTGTTCGCTCTCGAACAAAATCTCTCGGGCCTTCTTGTTGAGTACTTCAATTTGCGCAGGAGTATACTCCAGGTATCGCGCATTCGACTTGTTTCCAAAGTGAGAAGTTGTTGTGCCTTCATAGTCGAGCGAGCCGAGGATCTTCATTGAACCAGCTTCTCGAACTCTTTTCTGCGCGACTGCATCCGCTGTGGCTCTAGCTTTCTCTCGACGACTTCGCACAACGATCGGGGCGATAACCTGAAGAGCGATGTTGAGACTCTGGGTCACCACGATCGGGGTCACAAACATGGCGCTGAGGTCGACGTGATGACGATCAAATGTGAAGTATCCGACACACTCGATGCAAGTTGCGTCTTTCGGCCCAAGAGGACAAATGATGCACTCGCCGTGCTGGTTCACGTACGGGCCGAAGCAGCAGTTCATCGCATCGCCGAAGAATGTGTGATTGAGGGAATTCATGAGATAGTCACCGAATCCGGGGATGACAAACACGAACGCCAGAGAGAAGAACCACGTGTAGTAGTTGAGGAAGTCGAGCAGGAACAGCTTGCGGATCAATGCTTTTTCGTACTGTTCTTCCGTGCGATAGTTCTCCCAGTGGGTGAACAGAGCACCCATCTTGGTCACAACGATGTTCCACTGGATCACATCCACGAAGATACCGAATACCATGCCCTCGAGCAGGATGAGAAACCACTGAGTCGAAAAAATGTGGCTGACTGGGTACTTGGCCTTGAGGATTTCATAGATTGTGACCCAAACTGCCACGAGGACGAGCATGATCACAGTCTGAAGCAGCATAAACAGGAAGACGCAGAATAGCTTTGGGATCCGACGCCATGCTGGATACACAGACTCAAGCTCACCCGTGAGTGAGTTTACTCTCCTCTCGCCGTGGAAGAACTTGTTCGGATACTCGATTTGTTTCACGTCCAGTTTCTTGTTCCACTCGTACTGCATCGCCGCGTTCTGGCGATCCCACGATTTGAGAAACGTGAACGACCAGATGACGGACACGCCGAATCCCCAAAACGGAAGCACGCGCATGTAGATTTCCATGGGAATGATGTTGCGCAGCAGTTGCATTAGGATGCCGAGAGCTGCGATCGGGATCAACGATCGATTGTAAAAGTTGATGAACGCGAAGTAGTACGCAACCTTCTCCCCAAAGTTGTGCCGCAGAGACTTGAGAATCTTGCGTTCATCCTTTTCCGACGACTTCCATCGCCACGAGGCGACCCACTTGGAAATCAGCTGATCGGTCAGGTGCTTGTCATGCATTGGGAACATGTCGTGAATCCACGCATCGGTGCTCGAGATCTTTGCGCGCTGTTCCACGATAAAATCCACGATTTGAACACGCTCAGCTGGAGTCGGAGGCGCCCGGCGATCCACGAGATCTTGCTCCAGGTCGACAATTGAACCGTGCTCCATCCACAAATTGTCGCGAAAGTGCGCAACGTAGGCGTTCACGATCTCGTCTGGCGCGCGGATAAGTAAGATGAAAAACTCCGAGTTCATCTCATCTTTGGCATGGCCACCGTCAATAATATCCACAAACAAGCCCTGGCCACAGATCTGATCCACGATGCGGCGGTGCTCGTCTTCACTTTCTCGAAGAGTGGTCTCGTTGGCCAGGCATAACCGGCGAAACCCACTCTTCTCGTGAGCTGAACTGGTCGCTTCATTCACGGCACCCGAGCAAGCAGCAGCCTGATTGCAGCAAAGACAGCTGCACAACAAGTTGGCGAGACCGGTAGAGGTCTTCACACTGCGGTTGGCTATCACGGCAAAGTCGTAGGATGGCAGTCGTCCGCTTTGGATTTCTTCCGGTTTCAGGTACCGAAACTTGCCCGGCTTGGCCACTTTCTCTGGAAGCGTGTAGCTCGACGGTTTGCCCGCCATTGCACCTCTTGACGAACCGGCGATGGACGACGCCACGGCCGTGGAGCTCGAGCCTGTGAGACTTTGGCGCTTGGCGGCTGACGACGCAGAGGCAGCGCTCAAGTTCGCCGATGCCGTGCGGCGTCGACTGACCCCTGATGGCTCCGAGCTTGGAGAGTCATCCAGCTCGTCGTGCACTAAGGAGGAAGGGACAAGACACGTGGTAGAGTTAACCATCGCGAGCGCTTTGAGCGAGGGCAGTGCGTCGTCCGCCTTGACAGCGTCGTCGTCGTCGTCGTCCAGCGTCAGCCCCAGGTACGGACGCTGGCCGCCACCGCCTTGCCGCGGCGGAGCGCTACTAGAGACAGACGCCGCGGTGCTGGTTCGCTTACCTGCTCCTCCGCCGCTCGCCTTAGCGCCTCTGCTGTGGCTGTCTGACCGAGGCTTCTTCTTCTTCTTCGTGGCGCCACTGAGCGGCGCTGCGGCCGCCGACAGCCGCTCGGCGTCTTCCTCACCGTCGTCTTCTGCCTGCGCACGCCGCGCGGCCGCCACCAGCGCGTCGTCGTCGTCGTCGTCTATCATGCGCATGCTCATCGTCGCTGGCTTTCCGTTTTTTTGTTTGGTTTTTCTTTCAGTCTTGCCTGGTTTCTCTTCCAGTTTGGATCGGATTCCGAATGGGTTGCTGCGACTCTGCTAAGTTCGAAAGCGGGTTTCTCAGAAAATGTGGCAGGAAATTGAAGTGCACTTCACTATTCATTGATAGAGATTATTTTCGGCATTGTTGCAGGGTAAACTATAAAATAATCCTATTTCATCAATGCAATCCATGGGTATTTAGAGGTATTAGGTGAACATCCCTGATATCTTCATTAGGTTTTGATCAACTTGTGTTCATGACTCTTCACTACACACTCAGACGCGTGAGTGCTCAAATGTGTGGTGCGTAGGGAAATTGGTAGTGAGTGGACTCTCTTCCTGGAAGAATGCCTCCTCAATCTCGTGGAGGTTCTTGAGCGCGTCTTCTCGGCCCATGTGGAACATTTGCACGGCCCAGTCGACGTTCGTGGTCACAAGAACCCACGTGGGAGAAATCCAACGCCATTTCCAGATCTGGAACACCTTGTGGGCGCGATCCGGGTGCGCCAGTGGGGTGTTGTTCGACAACCCACCGTCTACGAATTTCTTGCCACGGTAGCTCGAGGCCAGCGAGGTCGTATAGAAGGGCACGTGTGCTGAGGTCAGCATGCCGTCCACCATGTCTTCGTTGTCGTGAAACGAGGTCACAAGGTGGTTCTTGAGACTCGGAACCTACAGAAGTGAGTCCAATCCAGAATGTGGTCCATACGAGAGGAGACCTGCGGTTCACAACTTATGATGGGCGCACCTCAGTGATGGAGAAGTACAATTTCTTATCCACTTGCTTGTACGCGTCCGGAGAAAGCATGTGGAGCATGTTCTGTTTCACCATGGGGATCCACCTGATCAAATGCAGAAGCAATGCACGTTAGACCGGACCATTCGATCACCTACAACTACACGTAGACCGTGCTATGGTACATACTTGCCAAGTCCTGCGTACGAAGTCTGAGCGGCATCGTCAATGAGAGGGACATTCTCTTTGAAGAAGAACTCCTTCACATCGATGCCCAGCGCAAGAATCGTCGCGGGGAAACATCCCGCTGACACCCCGGAGAAGATCACATCCGTGAGGTCGTACTCTTCCTGCGATAGTGCGGATGAATACATTAGCAAGCAAACTCCCGAACCATGGTCGCTGGACGCGAACGTACCTGCAACACGGACGCAACGCCGAGAAAGTAGTTGTACATGCCGCCGCATCCGCCAAAGCCGATCTGCGCAACACTGTGGTGCGTTGTGAGCTTCTTGCGCGGCTTATCTTCGCGTGGCCGATGAGTGAGATGCCATGGAAGAAGCGTGCGCGGTGGTCCGTGGGGGGGGCTGACGCAAACGCCGTCATTCAGGTGTTCGATCACCGAGGCGTCGCTGGCGCAGCTGAGTTTGCGGCGCTTTTCCTGCAGCAGCTCGCCCTCGTGGTCATCCGTTCGCCAGAGTTGGTCCATCGCTGGTGCTGACCTGACGGAAAGCGTTCTGCGCGCTGCAAGAGTCGCGGTGAGTGCCTTGGGCAGCGATGGAGCTCCGTGCTGGCAGCCGCGCGACCTGCGAGGTACCTTCTGAAGTCTGAACCTGGCAAGGGACGGACACTGCGTCAGCTGGCGTCCAATTGCCACACTACCGCCAGACAGTTGCAACAATGTTCCACCAAAACGGTACACATTGGTTATAGTAGGGTATAAAATGTGGGTGATAATTTGAGAACCCAGTTGGTGCGACATTAAATTCATATCATTCTGGAGTCCAACTGTTATATGTACCAACATAAAAAATCAATTTAAGGGCTATATTTGGACCCTTGAGGAAATGAGCAAGAAATATCTCGAAACTTCTTCAATCATTATGTACTTGTTAGCTTGAGAGCAGCGGTATCAGTCAGACGTTTCAGAATTGATTGATTACGAGCAGCTTCTATTTAATACGGGTTTCTTACCGCCACTTCCAGACCAGCCGCTCAGAGTTTAAGAAAACCCCTATCGTCTTGACTACAGTATCCGGTGATGTTTGTTTCGAAGGTGGCAGTTTGTGTCGTGTTTCAAATAGGGAATTCGATCTCCTAAACTGATTTTTTACGTCAGTCCTACGTAATGATTCTAATGAATATAATTGTAGAGGTAAACCGAGAAAAGAAAGGAAATTACGATTCAGAAAACCCGTGTTCTGACAGTGAGTTGAATTTTATGGTGAATCGTAGTTTCCTGGTTTGCAAATCCAAAGACACGACCACCACACTCGTTCTGTCTCTAGCTGAGAGCTGAACGGGGTCAAGCACCGCCAATCAGTCTGATGGAGAAAACGTCATGCCAGTGGTGAAGAAGTTCAATGATCGACGTTCTGAATTTACTCGTGACGGGGCTCGAACCGTCAGTCGGTGGAGTCCTCCTGCTTACAGTACACACAAATCACAGCATCACCTTGTCAACACGACACCTGTATCGATATACCATATATTTATCTTCTTGTGCTTGTGTATCGCTTAACCTAGGGCAGTACTTGTGAATCCTCTGACGGCATGTACGATGGTGTATGTCTGTCAAATAGGAACTGTCCCAACTAGAGAACGAAACCAACTACTGTGCAGCAGTCATGGAGACTTCCTGTGTGAGTCACAACTTCTCCACACTGAAAAGTATGTGCTCACCAGAGCCGCAGCAACCGCCCAATTACTCCACAGAAGAGAACTGGAACAACCACCTCAGTATTCGGCCGCGCGCACAGATGAAGAGTACAGTGTAGTAGCCTCCTCTTCATGGGTCTAATGTCGTTCAACAATGTGACAGGCAGCCAAGAGTTCATGCTGCCAGCGGGAGCACTACCACTCGAGATTTAACCCTTAGTTGAAGAACTCCTTGCCACAGGAGGGGGGTGATTTTGTTTCGTAACCATCCATTTCACTAATGTTAGTAGTATTTGCATCAGTTGAAGTAAATACACTATATTACCATCTTCAAGTTCATTAATGAGCAGGGCTGCAACATCACCACAACCAGATTCTCCTCGAAGGAGACAAACCCCGTCATCCTTTCCTACCTCTCCGCCATGAACGTCGAACTCAAGGACCTTGCGCCGCTGCTGCTCAAGAAGGAGCGCGCCGGCGGCGACATCGACCCGGCGCAACTCACGGCCATCGTGCGCGGC
>JAADWZ010000449.1:0-26717 GCA_023336445.1 Pythium dissimile
ACCCCCCCCCCCCACCCCCACGATGTTTGGTTGTGTTTAGTAGCATAGACATAGGTTGAGCAGCATCTAGTTAGAATAAACCAGAGTATAGATTCATAGTCCCACTTCAGTGATCTGAGATGGCTGCTGAAGCAACGCTCGTTTATCGGCTGAGGAGATTTCCCAGCACGTAGACGACTTGACCATCAGTTGATGGGTCTGGCGTGGCATCGGTGCAAATTCGCTCGTTATGTCCGTCACTCACAACCGGGTACAATACTGCAGGAGTTTCACCCCCGGAGAAACCGTGTTCAGCATGCCCAAACAGGACCACTCGGGGTGTCGAATCGTCCTTGGCCGCAAAAAACTTGCAAACGAGCGTACCACGTTCCTTTCTCAATTCTCCCATTCGCACGTTTGTATCGATCTCGGCATACCCAACGGACCAGTACCATCACGTACAAACGCGATCGGCTGGAATGGTCCATGCGTATGGAGACGCAGTGGAGTTTCGACACCGACATCCCATTCCACGCATCACACATGTTCTCGCAGGAAAGAAACGTTTTGGAGAGGTGCACATGGATATTCGTCTTTCGTCAAGTCGTATCGCAATGGTTGATCCATTGTGGTGCTTCGAAATTGGTGGATCGTCAACTATGACTTGTCCCCATCATTTTTAGAGAAAAAGGTGGATCTGTATCTGAAACCACGATCAGCACGAAGCGCGAAGTTCGAGAAACCACGAGACTCACCGTCCAGAAAGTCACCCAAATCAGACCCAAGGGCGTGACGTAAGAGGCAAGTTTGACGGGCGCCTAGACGTTGTGGAAGCTCGAGTAGAGGCAGCTTTGGGTGGAATTCCAGCAGTTCGACCTGCTGTAGCAGTGCGAGTCTGCGCTGATCGCTTCTGAGAGGTTCCTGTGCGATTGGTTGCGGATGCTGGCTTAAGTGCTTCACGTGCTCTCGTCAGCGTCCGTGAAGCAGAGGATACGGTTGGAGCATCAGTCGACCGGTTGGAAGCGCCAGCCGTAGCACGGGCAGATTGTAATTCACGCTGCTGCTGTTGTTGTTGTTGATTGTGGCATCGTTGAGCTAACGCTGGAGAGGGAGCCAGTCGCACATGTTCGATCGGAGACGGCTCTTGTTGGGCTCCGTTCTGGCGATTAGAGTGCTTGATGTCAATAAACACCTTTGGTTTCCGCACAACGAGATCTTTTCCACCGTCACTCTCGTCGTCATCAGCGTCCGAGTGAAGCTCGAGGGCTTCACCCACCCCAGCATTTCGCTCGCTATTCGCTCGCGTCTGCTGATTTTCTTGATCTCGACAACGTACAGAAGGTTGAGTAACCGCGTCTTTGCCGATGGTCTTCCGTATCACGAGGTTGCCACGAAGCCGGTGGTCATTGATAAAATTCTGGAGATCGGCCTCGCGAATGCATTGGCGCGCACACAACTCTTTTAACTCGACGTACTTCACGTGTGCGATTCGCAGCTCTTCTTCTTTCTGACGCAGCTTTTTCGTCAGAAAAGCAATAGTTGAAGACTCGCCTTCACTTGTTTCGTTTCGAGGCTGAGTATCAGACGAAGAGATGAATGGAGGAAAGTCCAGCCAAAGGCGATCCATCAGCTCCAGGATGTCCGAACGTTTTCCACAACCCTCGAGCGCTTCGCGGCTGTTGACTTTCCAACATTCAACTTGGGAGTGAAATTCTGTCACACGGTTCATGAGGTCCTCTAGCTGCTTAGCACATGCTGCCTCGCGCTGGCGTAGACGGGCAATCTTGTTCTCATCCTTGGTGGTTGCTTTGTCCGCTCTCCCGTTCTGGTCCTTCAGTGCCTGCTCGAGCTGACGCTCTAGTCGCCGAATCATCTCGTCTTTTGCTCGCACCTCGTCAGAGAGCACCTTGATCCGGTCATCACGTTCTTGGACCAGTGGACCTTCGTGTAAATCCATAGACGCCGATTTCCGTGCCGAACTCTTCAGCTCCATCTCGATAGCAGTCACTTTGTCTTGCAGAAGCTCCACTTCGTGCTGCAGTGCTCGAGTCTTGCCCTGCTCGTTCAGCAGTTGGGTCACCGTCTCGAGCACTCGCTTTTTCTCCTTCTTCAACTCGGCCCCGAGGTCTCTAGCTCCTGTTGGTTTCACGTCGACTTGGCTGGTCGCAGCACGTGACCATGCACTTTCCGATCGCACAGCCTTCCGTTCTTCACCTTCACTGGATGCTGGAGAATTGTTATCATGCCTGGTCGGTAGCGGTGGACGACGCGGCGCCTCATCTTCATGAGCATTTTTGGTGATTCCACGCCGACCCGCATGTTTTGCACCATAACGACGATCCGTTTTGTTGGTGTCACGGGCATTTTCAGATCCAGTGCTCGTTGTCCACTCCCGTGTTCGTTCGGTCTTGCCATTGTCGATAGTTGTCTGAATAGTGCTTGGACGCTCCTGTCCGCGTCCAATCGCATAGCCCTCTGGCTCCTGGCGAGTGATCGGCACCGTCGACGACGCAACCGATGTGTCCAGCGGTGTCTTCTTCCCGTGATGCCGTGTCTTCTCCTGTGCTTCGGCTGACTGTGGCAGTGCGTGCTCGAGCAATCGACGCGGGTCGGTCGTCTGTGTAGACGGCGGCAGCCGCAGCCCTGGCGGGCACTCGTCTCGCGGGCGGATCTCGCCCGTGGACAGGTAGACCAACTCCATCGGACGGTCGTGGTACTGCACTTGGATCTTGCGCCGCATAAACTCTTTCGACACGGTCGCCACCTCGCGCTCGTCCTCCCGGCCGCTGGTGTCGTCACCATCCCCATCCAGTAATTTTTTCACATCTCGTCGTCGACGTCCAGCTACCGGCGACGCCACCGCTGGCTGCAACAGATGATCGCGCCGTCGGTCGCGGTGTAAATAACTGTGCGACGCCGCAATATGCCGCGGCGACTGCAAGGGGAACCGGAGTCCGGCCGTCCACTTGGTTTCCTCGTCCTCATCCTCGTCCTCCTCGTCCAGCTCGTCATCCGCTGGGGCGTCCTGATCGTCACTGGTATCACTATCACTCTTGAACTCTTCCTCCGCTAGCAGCTCACTGGCCGCTACGGCGCGGCGGTCTCGCGGGCGGCAGCGGGAGGCTGGAGACGCGTGGAGACGTTGGCTTCTGGCGCCGTTTCTCTGCACCGCCTGCGAACTGGACGCGCTGAACACCACGTCATCAGAGCTCGTGAACACGCGCGCGTCGTGGAGCCGGCTGAGCATCGTGGGAAGGAGGTGGCACCGCGAGCGGCGGCGGAGACGTGGAGCTGGTTTCCCCTTGTGGCTCGCAATCCGCTTTTTCCGCGCTTTCCCGTTCAAAGCGAAAAAATCCCGCGGTTTTTGAACATATATCCGATATTGGCCATTCCAGTTGGATCCAATCAAACACAACAGATAAGAACAGGATGTAAATTTACTTAGACACGGTGAACCCTAGATCGCAGGCAGCTCGAAACAGTATTCGAGGCTCAAAGCCTCAGATCGTCGGAGGCGAGGCTTCCTCAATGGCGAAAAAGGGAGGCACCATTGCATAATCGGAAGCGGTGAAGAGGTGCTCACACCAACAACTTCATAGGCGGAGATTGCGATCCAAAGCGACGTGCCTTTTTTTTGCCTGTTTGTGAAGCCAAAGCGGAAATTACTATAACGGGACGACGGCTCAAACTTTCCAAAGTTACGACATCGAAGTGTAATCCACAATGGACCCAACGCATGAACGATGCTGTACAGTGTTAAACAGTATCACAACTGCTTGATGGAATAATCTGCGTTACTGTACAATCTTAGGCTGGTGACAACTCATCTTCGAATTTTCCACACCAGGAGACCAGGTGCGGAACAACTGGCTGAATCCTGGATTTCCCTGACTCAAAATCAGGACAATGTAACCGCTGGTAACAGCGCTGATCCAATTCACCAGTGGCAGAGGGTGTGAAGGCTCAGTCAAGGCCTTTTGTCCTCTGGCCAAACATAAATCACAAGAGTCGGCCGACAAAACTCGATACAGCGAGTACTTCTAAATTCCCCAACTCAAACAGCCAACTCCACAATGACCGACACAACCAGCACCAAGTACTCGCGCGGCACATGGTCCGATGTCGAACACGAATGCTTCGTCCAGGCGCTTCACTAATATCCCAAGGGCCCATGGAAGGCAATCGCTGCGTTTGTTGGCACGCGGACCGTCGTTCAAGTCCAGACCCACGCGCAAAATTACCACGAGCGAGCGGCTCGGCGGCTCCGCTATCTGCGGCTGAACCGAGTGGGTGAGCCGGCAGTGCTCGTGGATATGGAGATGCAAGCGATCTGCGAGACTCTCCACCACAACCGCGTGCCGCTGTCGCCACGGTCCACTGCGCTCCAGCAGGTCAAGACTATGGCAGACGCTGTGCCGTTGGACGGTTGCGTGGCTTTTCTGATCGAGACGCTGGATGCGACCTCGGACTGGAATTTATAAGCCTCAAGACACAACCACTACCACACTCTGCAAAATCACGAGTTCTCACTCACAACCACAACCACTTCGCGCAATTGTCTAATGCGCCATCGAAGGCCGCGTTCAAGCCATCGCCAGACTAACAACGCCCAGGTATCTACGAGAGTCTTGGGCTGCCGTACACGTGAAGCCAGAACTGCTTGGTTTGCTTGTGTTTTCTCATGCACAACCGCACTGGTCTTAGCACAATCAAGGAACGCAGACGTCGCGTGGACCGAGCCGATTCACTGCTCTTGGGAAGAAGAGAAACGGTCAGTCGTCCGCCAGCTTCTTGGTTGTGGGCTCATCCAAATTTCCGTCATCATCTTTTGTCTCGACAGGTCTCGACAGTGGCACCTGGTTTTCTATCTCTCAGCTGCCTGGTTACTGTATCAGGGAACGTGAGCCACAACGAGCAAATTATGAGCAAGCCATGTCCAAGTGGACACTGGCACTTGGTGACAATGTGTTCAGTGGTGCATCTGTCATTTTTATAAACTTGTACTTAAAACGCACGCACAAGATCAACTGTGGAGACTCTGAACATAAATCCTTTTCCGTAAGGAGATCCCATGTAAATGGGTTAAGATCCCATGTAAATGGGTCCCATCATATGGGAAACCTTCACTGCTCAGATCTATTCTGCAGTCACCCCTTGAAGCATTCAATGAAGGGTGAGTGCAAGGGCACTTCCCGTAATACAGTACATTTGCATCTGCCGAGATTTACCAACATGGACATAAACTGCGCGCATCCTGTTTCGGTCAGGCTATGTCCACTGATTCTACACAAGACATGGACGTTGTGCCAATCTGTGAGCTACAACTTAGCCAAATGAAAGTGTGCTTCAAAACATGACTATGACTGAACCTCAACTTATTCGCATAGTGTCTGATTAGCCAATTCATGTTGCGAAACTAATCCAACGCCCATGCGCAACTTGACCTGCTCGCGACTGAGAATGACCAGGCGGCTGTTTGATTTACAGTACGCCACAACCGAACTGTCCGCTCTGATACAGTAGCCCTCATCCCCCTGCTCTGAATGGATCAATCCGTCTCCCGTCGAGGTCCTCGCCGATTCGAATCAATTCGCATCCTGCCTCCTCCTCACTAGCAAACAGATCCCAACAGACCGCACGACAATGGCCGCCACGGCTTCTTCTTCAACGGCTTCCGCCCGCGGCGTCTGGGCCGAGGACGAGCACGCGCGCTTCCGCATAGCGCTGAAACTCTACCCGACGGGCCCGTAGAAGTCGGTGGACGCCTACATGGGGACTCGTACATTACGCTAGGTGCTGACCTACATGGAAATATACCACGAGAAGGCGTCTCGCCGACTGCGCGATCTGCACCGGACGCAGCTACGGGCGCAGGTAGCAGGAAGAGCAGCGACTGAGTCGGCGATTAGAAGGATTCACCGAGATGTACACGAGACTCGAGCGCTAAGTCCCCACAGCCGACGGGACCGCCGCTGGCGCTGAAGGATTAGTTGGTGTTGGCGTCTTCGTGGGCTGACGGCGTACTGGAGCATCCGGGTCGTGTCCAATCCCCGTCGTTCGACGAATGCATCGACTTATTCATCGAAATACTCGAGTCGGACTCGGACGATTGGTCCAGCAGCAGCTCTCAATCGAGCGGCAGCGTGCTCGGATCGCCGTGAAGCTTCGTAGGTTGCGTCATCAAGATTTCATCGCAGGCATGCCAGTCCTGCGTTGCTGTTTTATAACGAAGTTGCCACTGCTGAACAAGATGAAGCCTTCTCCATGATAACGTGGGTGGACAAGACAGACGCCAACTACTGGGAGAACTGTCCAGGTGCGAGCGCGACAGCTTTGCCAAGTCTGTTCTATGCGGTCCCCGCTCGCTGCCAACTTAGACCGCCCACTATCCGAGCTTTTCTTTTTCTTTTGTGGCACAAGATCTCTTCATCTCCCGATTTTTTGGATAACGAGTCCAAATACACAATGATGTCAGCTTATTCGCCTAGCGTAGAGTAGCAATTAGAGAGGTCCACCCAAAAATGAGAAGTCACGCGTCCGCCCAAAGGAGCGGACGCGTGACTTCGCGTGAGAAAAAACGAACTGGATCCGCGTCGATTCATGTGGTGGATCGTTTGCTGGTTGGCGTACTTCAGGCGAAAACAACTCTTTAGTTGACAAAATCGCCTGCACCACGGATTGAAAAATGTTGCCAGCAGAGTTCACTGATGCTGGGATTGTGAAGCAACACATCAGTGGTGTAAACACGTTCTGTGCGCAGACGATCGTCGTTTCTGGTCAGCAGGATATTGTAAATAAACACGACACGACAATAACACACTCTACATCTCAACTACCAAGAAGCAATTGCTCTAAGTAGTGCGCTCTCCGTCTCGTCAGGGACGTGAGATTATACAGCATGCCTCGGATGCTTTATACGGCAAATACGCTCTTAGAAACGTCTCAAATGGGGTCATATCCGAAAGTCTGAAGACTGCTTCAACAACGACAGCAGTCGTCTCGCAAAGCATCAAAATCCATTTCTCGTTGCCTCGCGCTTCACAGAAAGCACCAGTCGAGCGTGCTCTGGATCGCTTTGCGCAGTTCGTAGTGCAGCTGCACCGCCGTCGGTCGTCGCGCTGGATCAAATTCTAGACACGCCGTGACGATCTGGCGGATGGAATCCGGACAATCGCGGTGGAGTGTCGGCTTGAAGCCTTCCGTGCTGACCAGGAACGCGATCTTGGCGTCAGTCAAGGATCCGTCCTGCGTGCGGCTGTTGCTATACGGATGGTCGCAGGCATCCAGCTCGCACATGAGGATGCCGAACGAGTAGATATCCGCCTTCTCCGAGTACCGTTCGCCTTGGAGCACCTCGGGCGCGATCCACGCGGTCGTGCCCATGCCGCCGGTCATGGTCTCCTCTGCAGCCTCTCGGCTGATGCCAAAGTCGCCGATCTTGGCCGTATAGTCTGAAGCTAGTAGAACGTTCTTGGACTTGAGATCGCGGTGGATGATCGGAGCAGGAAACGAGTGCAAGTACACGACCCCTTCCGCGACGTCCGCGGCTAACAAAGACTTGCAGCACGGATCAGGGTGGTCGTTGAACCAGGAGAAGCGCTGGCGAGACCGCGATTTGCCCTTGTAGGTATGGAGTATCGAGCGCAGATCGCCGTGGGGCATATGCTCCATCACGAGGCTCAGATCCACGAGACTCGTCCACGAAAGACCAATGAACCGCACGATCTTGCCGTGGTCTAACTGCGAGTGGAGCCGGATCTCGTCCATAAACTGCTGGATCGTCTTGACCGACTCGGCCTTATCGGGCAAGATCTGCTTGACGACTACATCTTGGTTCGACAATTTGGCGTGGTATACAACGCCAAAGCCGCCCTTGGCGATCTGAGCCACGATCGCAATTTCTTCCGGACGCAGTCGATACGCGATCATCGCTGGATCGTTCCGCACATCGTTCTCGAAAAACCCGTTGGTGTTGAGCTCGCGCGTGCTCAGTGTCAGGCCGCCGTGGTCCGACGGGATCTCGGTTGTGGTCGCCGTGCGGTGGGTGGCGGCAGCGGTTCTCTTGTGCAACGACGGGGCATCTGTGAGTAGGTTCGACGGCCTCGAAGCGTGGCGACGTCGTCGTTGGACGACGACGAATCCGATGACCACGCCAACGACGACCCCGACCAGCACGAAGAGCCCAACGACGACGAGAGTGGATCCGCTGCTGGAGTCGGTTGAAGCTTCCGACACTAGCGGTGACGGCGTCCATCCAATATCTCCAGATACCACAACTGCTTCCGGTGGTGTGGGCTTCGAGGTCGACGAGTCCCGACCGGTGGCTGCCAGCGGTGGGTACTTGCGTTGGAAATCCACATCCGAGTACGCACAGCCTGACAGCGTCGCTGATATCATGGTGAGGGTGGCCTTTGCGTCGGCACAGGCCAGTCCGGCCACGGTGGACGCTTCGATCTTCATGTTCTTGAGCACTGGCAGGTCGGACGAGCGAAAGTCAAAGGTCTTAAGCGGCGAGCCCGTGACGATCCTAGTGTCGAAAACAGATATTACATGGATCCGCACCATGGAGGGAAGAAATGAGCAGATGAAAACGATACATACACGGTCTGCAGTGTCGCTGGAAAGCTCACACCGGCGATTTCCGATACGCTGCTGTCACTGCACTCGCTGAGTACAGTACACAAACACGAGGTCATTCTTTGTTCCGGGCGGAAAACTAGACTTGAGAAAACTTGCACTACATACAAGTAGGAGAGAGCGGGTGGGAGTACGAGTCCGTACAGCGAATTGAGCCTCCTGTTCCCACTGATGGAGAGTCTGTCAAGTCGGCTCGGGAACACAAACGACTCGAGCGATTTCGTGTCCGTTTTCCGGAACAACCTGGAATTTATAAAACACGCTTGTTAGTCGACCACGAGCACGGAAAACCCACTACATCAAAAAAGGAGCAGTTCACAGTGTACTCACAGTTCACTCAGTGACGATGGCAACTGGCCAGCTTGGATGGCTGGAAGTCCCGTCAAGTCGAGATATCTAGCAGAACACCACACGATCAGCTCAATGGCGTGAGGCTCCATCTTTTGACCAGGACGTACAGTCGCTTCAACGACTCTGGAAACACGATCCCGTCAAGCGTCGTCAGCGAGTTGCTCGAGAGATCGCTGCACCAACATGCGCTTAGAACACGTTTTTCCACATCATTAGTTGGCCGGAAATGCTTACATTTCTTTGAGCCCGGAACTGTTCCCGACAAACGTTGTGATCGAATTGTCGCTCACAAACAAACTCTGGACGGCCGGCACACTCAGCACGGCACCGAGCGACAGGTTGGCTGCGTTGATGCGGAACTCGCCCGGTTCTTCTGAAGCGACACGCTCGATCGCAACTTCTTGACAGGACGGCGACACGACCAGCGCCGTGGTCGTCGGGTTCGTTGGATCCACGACCAACGTTGGCACTGTTGGCGCCGCAAGGCCGGAACGCTTGCCAACGCAGCTCATGAGGGGTCTAAATAACACGGCGAAGACGATTCTGAACTGGGAAGTCTATCGAGCTCGGCGGCTTTTAGATTGGACACGGTGGCAATTGGCAGTTGTGGTTTAGCTCGACCAGTTTTGCTGTGTCTGTCCACGAGATTTCTTCTTGGCGCCATGTTGTCATTATTACTGGAGAGGAGGTGACTTTCACCACGAAAATGTTCGGAGGAGAAGTGATCGATCGATCAGCAGATGGCGATCGGCCGGAGCAAACCCACGTTAACGTGGTTTGGAAGCGAATGTGACATGGCGCCAAGTCAACATGGCTACACTCAATCGGGGGATAAGAGGACATGTACCAAAAAAACTGGTGCTGGACTACAGCGAACCAGCGAGCACACTCAACCACTTTGCTCTATATCGTACGCACTCGTCCCAGTTCTGGTGCATTTCCAAACTGTTCCGGCAAGTGCTGCCGACTTTCGATCGATGTTCCCGAACGTGTTTGCATGAGGATGTCTCATCACCAAGCATCTCGCTGGCGCTCTTTCTCGACCGCCTGTCGGCAATCCACGTGCCTGGATGTCGCGGCGGGAACTTTTTTGTCTGCTCACCGAAGGAATCGATTTGTGCATTCTCCGGGGGTGCACCCCCCGGAGAATGCACAAATCAATCTGAGGAGGCATTGTTTCCGCTAGGGGGCGGAAACAATGCCTCCTCAGATTGATCTCCGTTGTCTTGAAATCAGTTCTCCGCCTAAAAACAGTTCTCTGGGATGAGGGAGGTTACTTGTTGAAGTTCCACATTTTTGGGGCGGAATCGTCGTTACATTGCAGCCATGTCGCGGGAAGTTCCAGGATGGTAAACGGATGGATATGCTTGCATCAGAGTTGTGGGTGATAAGAAGCTAACCACGCTTTCTTGAACAAGGCCCAGAACGTCGATCTCCCCATCACAGGCAGTACCTGTCAAGCACAGAGCAAAAGGCTTTTGAACAACTGAGCACAAAATTCAGTGATTGGTGTAGATCACCTTTCTTTGGTCATCAAGAATGGGGGTGAGTCAATCTGGTTGACTGGAAGTTAAAAGTTTAAATAGAAACCTCTAGTGGAAATGTGATTTGGAGGGAATCCAAAGAATCGAGACGATTCGATGTAGGTGGGTTGCCTACAGCCAACCTAACCAGTCGCTTGAGTTGATTGCGTTTCTATTGCCAACCCAACCAGTTGCTTGAGTTGATTGCGTTTTTATTGTGATTGGGTTTTTTATCAAGAATAAGCCACGAACGATTCAACCAATGAGCAGCAAAAGATTCCTTGGGTTCACTTCTGAAGCATCCATGATAGTGATTGAGGGACCTAGATCGTCCTAGTTTCTCTAGATTACTGTCAAAACATCCTAATCTTGTCTGACGACATTGTTTAGGGTTCGGGCTGTCCAGGCTCTTGCTCAACGGGCTCCTGCTGGACCGATTACCTGCTCTTTCTACGTGCCATATAGAGTTGAGTTCCAGCGTGGCAAGGGAGGGCTCCACTATTTCTTGATGCAGAATTCCTTGCGCCAACTTGCGTTTGCGACTTCACCGCTCCACCGAAGAAGACAACGGCCAGCGCGGACATCAATCCAGAGAACAATTCTTCCAAGCGGAGAACATGAGCTGCGTCGGCAAACGATCCGGTCTCGCGGCGCCAAAAGTGTCAACACTGGTCGCAGATCCTGAGAACCCGACGACCACGGCGCTAGTCGTGTCCCCGTCCTGTGAAGAAGTGGCGATCGAGCGCGTGGCCTCGGAGGAGCCGGGCGAGTACCGGATCCGCGCTGATTACATGTCGATCGGCGCCGTGCTAAGTATTCCCAGCAGCGTCCAGAGTCTATCACTGGGTGACAATGCGGTCACGACGTTCTACGGGAACGGTTCCAGGCTCAGAGAAGTGTGCGTCCCTGTTGGATGCTGGCGTATAAGAGACCAGTCGAGCTGACGTCTAGCGGGTGTCCATAGAAATCTCACGAACAACCAAATCACGACTCTGGACAACATCGTGTTCCCCGATACGCTGTCACGCCGCATGTACGTTCGCGTCTAAACAATGTCGATTGTGTTCTACGAGGTTGTTCTCTGACGGTACCATTGTCGACATTCCAGCTATCTGGACTTGAATCCGATCACAGGCATTAAAAGCGGGCAGCTGCCGTCATCGCTAGGAGAACTGTACGTCCGACTATAATCGATAGGTCAATCCGTCAACTCACATTGTAGATCAATCCGTCAACTCACATTATGTTTTTTGTTCCAGGTATCTCGAAAAAGCGGAGATCAAGTCGCTTAACACGTTTGTATTCCCGGACAAACTCGACAAACTGTCCATCAAGGGCAACAACAAGCTCCAGTCGCTCTACGGCCTCGTCATGCCCAACACGCTCTCGTTTCTGTGCGTTCCGTGGACAAAACAGTTTTCTGTTTTTTGTTTAATTCTGACGTGTTTTGTTCTTGGATTCGACTGCAGAGACTGCAGCAACTGCGGCGTGATCGAAATCGCAGGGGTGGTCTATCCGAAGACGTTGAAGAAGATGTAAGTTCCAGCGGGGTTCGGCGTGGATCAGTTCTGCCTCAACTAAAAGAACGCTCCCCGCGACTTCCTACTTCTATCTTCTAGGTACATCTCTGGAACCACCGTGACGACGTTCGACTTTCGCGAGTCCGACTTTCAAACCCTCAGCGAAATGGATTTCGAGGCTGTGACGCTCTCGGGTCTCTCCTGTCCGGATTCCCGTTCCACGCCGCTCAAGTTTAAGGCATCGCTGTCTGGCTGCCAATATCCGGACTTGGCTTTCGCCAACAAATACCCATCCATCGCGGAATCGGCGTCGTCACCAACTTCACCGACCACGGCGCCGACGCCAACGACGTCACCCTCGGCCGGTTCCAACGCCGTCGGATCTTCGTTGACGCCAACATCTGGCACCGCCACCACGACGACCGCGCCAACTAGCAGCGGTGGCGGCGGTGGCAACTCGTCGCAAATGATCATCGTCGGGGTGTTGGTGCTCGTCGCTGTGATCGTTGGCGTTGGTATCGGATTTGTGTTCCAGCGACGACGAAAGGCCCGACGGTCAGAGCGCGACGACGGCGATGTGACCAAGGGCTCGCACTCCAAGACCAGAACCAAAACCGCGGACGCGACGGGCATGCTGATGGCGGTCGAGCCGGCACCCAACTCGAACGGCTTCTTAGACAACGACGTGCGCAACGATGTGAACCTGATCCCGTACCGGCTCCCGCAGGAGGAGATCGTGGTCATCACCAAGATCGCCAAGGGCGGCTTCGGCGTTGTGTACCTCGCCAAGCTGTTCAGCCAGGAGGTCGTGGTCAAGCAGCTCACGCCCAACAAGGCCGAGTCCCAGGACGCGCTCCGGCGGTTCATGGACGAGATCCGTTTGTACTCGAAGCTCGACCACGACAAGATCGTGCGGTTCATCGGTCTGTCGTGGACCACGCTGTTCGATCTGAGCCTCGTGATGGAGTACATGCCCAACGGCGACCTCCACGCGCTGCTCCAATCGTACAACAAGTCCCCGCGCGGTCGTCAGCAATTCACGTGGTTCAGTGCACAGAGCGACACGCGCTGCAAGGCAATGCTCGCCACTGACATCGCCGAGGCGCTTGTGTACTTGCACTCGTTCTCGTCGCCGATCATCCACCGCGACCTCAAGTCCAAGAACGTTCTACTGGCGTCGGACTACACGGCCAAGCTCGGTGACTTTGGCATCAGCCGAGAGGCCGCCGAGGAGACCATGACCGGCGGCATGGGCACAACGGCGTGGATCGCGCCGGAGGTTCTCCAAGGAGAACGGTACTCGGAGAAGGCGGATATCTACTCGTTCGGCATCCTCATGTGCGAGATGGACACGTGCGACCATCCGTACAGAAACACGCGCACCGGCGACGACACGCTTTCGGACCCGAAGATCGCGTTCTTGGTGAGCACCATGTCGCTCAAGCCGACGCTCCACGACGACTGTCCTGGTTCGATCCGCAAGCTCATCCTGGAGTGTCTCGATTTCGATCCGGAGAAGCGGCCGAGTGCCGTGGAGCTGCATTACAACCTACGCAAAGTGCGCGAGGCCGCCCAGGAGTGGAACTTTGTGTAGAGACCGAGAGACAGAGAGAGAGAAAGAGCAATTTATCGTATGAACACAGAAGTAGTAAGTATGAACCATGGTGTCGCACAACGATGGCAACGCGGGTCTAGCAGTCATTTTGGCCATCTTGGCCTGCTGCTGGGTGTAGTCGATTGCGGTATTGAAGATCGCATGCTGCGGCACAGCCGAGCGCTTGTTCATAACATGCTTGATATCCAGCAGTCCCTGGATCATATCCACTCCAACGATCAGCGCCGTAACGACGAGCGACGGTGCGGTTTGCATGATCATGGACTGGTAAGTGGTCGCTATGATCTCCACGCAGGCGCCGATCACCGCTTCCGAGACCTCGAGCGCCGGGTCGGAGAGCCGTCGGAGCACTCGCTTCAGCGAGAACTTGATCAACGGGAAAAACATGGCCAGAGCCACTTTAAGCCGGTCGCTGGCGGCGTGGTACGCGGCCGAATATGCCGGATAGAACAGCATTTGGCTCACCTGCACAGTGAAGCTCGGCAGATATCTCAGGATCTGGCGGCTCAGCGTTAGAGAATTTTACAGCCTTTGGTGGGGAAGAGATAATGGGAGCTGCAGAACCCGAGCATGCCTGGAACAAACACGAGCGCGATATGGAACCGCCAGAAGGTGATCGCGAACCAGCTCACGACCATGAGCCAAGCTGCTGCGAGGATAGACGCGAGCAGAATAAGCCGAGTGGGGTAGTCGTCGTGCGAGATGCCGGCGCTCCCGCGGTAGTTGATCGTAGCCATGAACACGATAGCACCGAGCGTGATGAACACGTGGTGAGGAACGGCCGGCGGTTGGCGTTTAGACCGGCATGAGGGTCGGCAAGCGGGACTATTGGAGGCACAGGAGCGACGAGCAGCGCAGGCAGTGGCGTGCCTACGACCACAGCCACGATGCGGAAGGTGGAGGCCGTCTGTTGGTACTGAGAGAATTCGACTAACTTGCGAACTGAGTAGCGAGGCGCTCGTCGATAGTCTTTCAGCGGTTGTAGGTCGTCAGTGGAGGTCGGATTGTCCCCTCTGTGGTAGCAGTGGCGTTAGGTTGAGGAGCCACCCGTACGGAGCTGCCTGTGTCCGTGCATACAGAAAAGTGCATCGATTCTCTGATAGACGGTAGTTGCTTGTTTTGTTCAACATGTTGTCACGTGGGACGATCGTTGATGAACCATCAAGAGAGAGAGATACGACACACGTGAGGATTTTATAGCTCACGTGCCCAAGTCAGCAGAAAGCGTCAAGCCAGTCGTTCTTTTTAAAAAAAATTCGAAACGAAGTCGCGAATATAAGAACCTTTCTTCCGAGAACAAATTGGTTCCACTTTAGAATGTAATGTGCTCCATATCGTTGAGTGAGTTTAGACGCCAGAGATCAGATCCTGACTCAGGAGAGTCCTTCATCAATGTTGGCTCAAGCCGGTGTGCACAAGTTGAAGCTGCTTGTTACAAACCCAATCGGTTGCTTTGTTACTAACCTTTGCAGTTGGTTTCTGTCGGCGTGACATCAGCGACGTGGCTCCAAGCAGCCTGGCGTCATCCGTGGGTTGCTGAACTGCTCTGGATTGGATCTCCACTTCGCCAATCAGGATTATCGATTTCAATTTTCACCAATCATAGCCGCTTCGTGCCGAACGTCAGGTTGCGGTACCACCCAATGTCTCGTTTTCGTCCAATCCGACCTGTCCACATATTCCATTTACACCAATCACAGCCACAATTGAAAAGTATCTACCAATCGGATTCAAGAAGGTGGTCCAGACGATCTACTTCGCCCCACTGCCGCGTCACCAATCGAGGAGCTCCGTTGGAGAGCCGTTTCGACCCACGCAGCCGCAGACGAACGCAAACACCATTGGCATTCCCTCCACTGTTGCTTTCCTCCTCGTCACTTCCGCTCTTGCTCCGCGGCGCCTGGTCTCCCTCCCTCCCCACCGTCACCCATGGCTGACGCTACCACCACCACCGCCGACGCCCCCGTGCCGCCGCGACCGGCGCTGCTGCGCCGCAGCTCGCGTCTCACGGTGGACCAAATGCTGCGCGACTCGTTCGCGCGCGTCGACACCGATGGCGACGGCCGCGTGGACGCGCTGGACATCCAGAAGGGCCTGCGCGGCGCCGGCGTGCGCCTCGCGCCGGAGCAGCTCGCGTCGCTCATGCACCGCCTGGATCCGGAGAACCGCGGCGCGATCACGTTCGACGAGTTCCACGCGATCCACGAGGCGTTCATCGCCAAGACGTTTAAAGACTTTGACGCCGACAAGAAAGGCTACTTGGACGACGCCGCGCTCCAGCAAGGCCTCAAGCAGCTCGGCGTGCAGGTCACGCTGGCGGAGGCCCACACGATGATCAAGGAGCTCCATCCGGCGGACACGCACCGCGTCCACGAGACCGACTTCAAGTACCTGTACTTGGTGCTGCGCGCCAAGATGCACGAGTCGGCCAACTTTGAGCACTTGCTCTGGGATCCGGACGTACGCCACCTGTCCAAGCACTGGTGGAAGGCCAGTGTGGAAGTGGGCGAAGGCGGCCTGCGCGTGCCGCTGCCGCAGCAGAAAGACGGCAGCGCCAGCAAAGTCACGCCAACCATCAAGTTTTTCGGTGGCGCGCTTTCGGGCGTGATCGAGGCGCTGATCCTCACGCCGCTGGACGTGACCAAGACGCGCGTGCAGCTCGACAAGACCGGACAGTACAAGGGCTTCGTGGACGCCGGCAAGCAGCTCTTCCGCGCGGAAGGCCCCAAGGGTCTCTACAAAGGCTTCACACCATGGACCATCCACGTCGTGACCAAGAATGGCACGCGGTTCTACTTCAACGCGATTTACCGGTCGATGCTCGCGGACCAGAACGGCCAAGTGAGCGGCGGCAACGAGTTCCTCGCCGGTGCGCTCGCTGGCGCCACCGAGGCCGTGCTCATCGTCACGCCGTTCGAGGTCATCAAGACGCGGCTTCAGGGCCAGAACGTGGTAAAGGGCGAGCAGCTCAAGTACCGCGGCACGATCCAGACGGCGCTCACGATCGCGCGCAACGAAGGCCCGCTGTCGCTCTGGAAAGGCGTGGCGCCCACTATTGGCCGCCAGGGGCTTAACCAGGCGTGCAGCTTCTGGTCCAACAACTTTATCAAGAAGCACATCTGGAAGCTCGAGGATGGCAACACGCTGCCAGCCTGGAAGAGCGGCCTCACCGGTATGCTGGGCGCGATTCCTGGGCCGTGCCTCAACTGCCCGCTGGACGTGGTCAAGACGCGACTGATGGCCCAGGAGTCAGGCAAAGCCGCGGCCAAGTACAAGGGCACGCTGCACGCGCTGCGCATGATTCCCAAGGAGGAGGGGTTTGGCGCGCTGTATAAGGGGCTTGTGCCGCGGCTCACGCGTCTCTGCCCGTCCTACGGCATCCAGTGGCTCGTGATGGACCAGGTCACGGCCCACTTCTCCAAGTAGACAACGCGTGATCCTACTAGATATGTATGTGCATCCTTCCCACTATTCTGCATCCTGTGATCTGTTCCATTTACTGTGTACTTGCATCAATCATAGCCCCAGCACCATTGGCTAGGTTTGATCAAAGCCCTAGTGTTCGTTCTAATTGAGCTCTCGTCATATTTACGTGATGTAGGTATCCGATCCGCCACGTCTCACAGGCCCTAGGTGTCAAGTCATTTATATCTCGAGTGCAGTCGCAAACGGGCGTTGCACACATCTCTAGGTTTCACATCTCCGCCAACTTAAAAGGTACTGACTGGACCGCACTGTACTGTACGTCACGCTGTCTGTGTCTCGTGTTCTCGCGTTCCTATCTTTAGGGGCTCTAGCAAGCAGTTGGCCCGCTGATCTGAACCGCCCTGCAAGGTGGTAGGCAGCATCTCCAGCGCAAGGCCACGTCGAGGCGAGGTGGGGGCCATTGCAGAAACGGACACGGAGGACTAAGACCCACCAACAGACCCACCAGTAATGGCTCAACTCCAACAAGAGATCGAGTCGGTGCTGGCCGTCGACAGGAGCGACGTGCTCAAGCTGCATCCAGCGCCCGCCACGCGCGGGGCTCGCCATGGCTCACTGCAGCCGCAGGAAAACGACGACGACGACGACGACGACAAGGAGCCAGCGTCTGACCACAAGGAGCCACCGGCCATCGCCGTTGCTTCAAGCAATCCGTTGCCTGGTTGTCGTCGTCTCAGCGATCGCCGTCAAGTGAAGCGAGCGACCATCACGAGCTGCGTCTCGTTGGCGCGAGAGGACACAGACGAGCCTATCGTAACCTCCACCACGCTGCTGCCCGAGTTGGAGCTCATTTGCGCGCTCACGCGGCGCATCACGTTCAAGCTTCAGCACGAGGACTGCACGCAGCAAGAGCTCGAGGACTGGGAGGACCAGGACGACGACGACGATGAAGCGTCGCTCGCTAGTCTGTACTGTCGCCGCGCCAAGACACTGCTACAGTACGTCAACTTCGACGCGTCGACACGCATCCCGCTGGCGCTGCTGGACACGTTGGATCCTGGTCTCTCGGACAGCGACACGCAGTTCCTTGCGTGTGATGAGCTGTGTGCGGTCCAGCAAGCGCTGGTCGACGCGCTGGTCGCTACGAAGATCGACGGCCGACTGGTCGACGCGTTCTACGTGGCAGCTCAGAGCGCGAGAAGCCTTGGAAAGACTGAAGAGGCAATTGAGTACGTGGGCTGCGCGATGCGGCTCTCGCCACAGTGGAAGAAACTCCACACGCTCAAGAGACAGCTCGACAAAGATCTCAGCATGGCACGAGTAGAGATCGCCCCGCCGCTGCTCTGCCGGTCAGCTCCCCAAGTCGAGGAGCTGGAGGAGCAACAGCTCGAGGATCCAAACGATGCAGTGGAAGAACAAGACGGTCTAGCCGCCGAAATCCAGGAACGGTTCCAAGCGATGGAAGCGCTTAGCGACTCGGCGCTGCTGCTCAAGCTCGAGTCCATGATGCACGAGGCGCTCCACCACCAGTGTGCGACGACTGATGAGGCGCTGGCGCTCGCTGAGGCGCTGCGCCAGACCGTCGAGCTCCTGCGGCTGCTGCTGGGTGACTCGGCCACGACCTCGCGGGCCGTGCTGCTGGAGACTAACCTCCTGGACGACTCGGCGCGCCAACTGCAGTCCAACCCGCGAGCCCTGGTCGAGTCCGCACAGCTCCGCCGTTGGATCGTCCAGGTGCTCACCCCGGCGGTGGTGCAGTCCGTTCCGGACCATTTCGGTGCGTCGTTCGCCTACGAGAACGTCGCGAGCGCGGTGCTCGGCTGCCGCGCAGCTCTGCTCCGCGACGTGTTAGTCTCCCTGTCGCGGCTGCTGCTGGCGACGGGCAGCTTGCAGCACTGCACCAACGAGCCCAACGCGTTGGTGACTATCAAACTGGCCTACGATCTGGCCAAGCAGCTCATGGACGATCCGTTCCAGGCCGCGCTGTTTGTGCCGCTCGAGATGGCGTGTACCGACACGTACGCTCTGGCGTTGCTGGATTTCGCCAGTGAATCCGGAGAAGCGCTGCTGCTTCACCAGGAAACGCTCGAGGCGGCGGTCCAGCGCCAGGACCGCGATCACGAGCTGCGAAGCCGCCACATGATCGGCCGCGCTCTGCTGCGGATCCGCGAGTTTGAGCCCGCGCGAGCGCAGTTCTCACTGCTGCTGCAGCTGAGCCAGTCGATAGGCGACAGCGCGATCGAGTGTCTGGCACTGTACAACCTGGGCGCGTGCCACGTCGCCGTGGGTGATCTGGAGCAAGGTCTGCGGCTGTTCGAGAGCGCACTGGTGCTCTGCAACCAGACCGCGCAGTGCCGAAAGGCGTGGCGGCAAGGGTCGATCCAGCACGCGATCGACTTCTACGCATGCTTGCGGCCGCCGCGACGACGACGAGGCGTTGTGGTCCGGGCGACCGACGCGACGAACGAGGCTTCCAGCACCAAGCTGAGGAATGCGACGCTCTCGCTGCTGGAGCAAGAGCTTGGGGATGGGGTGTGGTCCGAGCATTGTGGTGAAGGTGACGACCACCAAGATCTGTATGAGCCCGCAAAGCGCCGCACTGCGATCTGGGAGGCGTCGACGCAGGACGTGGAGACGCCTCGCAAGACGCTGGCGGAGACTTTGGTCGGAGACTTCGGATCGCAATCCAGCGTGAGCGAAGCCCAAGCCCAAGCGAGACGCACGCTGGCGAGAGTCGGTGTATACGATCTAACGGCCGAGGGTCAGCCGAGCGAGCTAGGAGGGGAGGGAGAGCCGAAGAGCGGGCCGCTGACGACGCACAGTGTGTCGCTGATGAGCTGGCTGGTTGAACACAGCTCGACGAGGCCGATGCTACCAGTGTGGTGCAAGCCCGTAGAATAAGTTGGAACTTCATGAAAGGACACGTGAGCCTCTGGAATTATCTGAGCGGGCTGTGTCAATTTAATCCAGAGACCACGTCTGGATTCCGGCAGTTTTGTTGGACATCCAGAGCAGGACTGGAGGACCCTGGAATGTAAAGCGATGTTGATTGACGACTTTTTGCTGGCCATCATGACACTCCGTGCCGCGGACTCGGTACTCTCTGGCTTACAGTCTCATGATGTGGACAGGGGCGTCTGGACTGGATTGCAGAGAGATTGTCCAGTCTTGGGTGACGCACGCCAGCAACCTCCACCCAAGCCACAGAGCGAATCCAGTCGAACGATTTGGATTCGCCACTCCAGACTTTGGACGAAAGGCGGGCACCAAGAATAGGGCATTACGGGGCCTCAACGGCTGCTGCAGTGACGACGATCTCTCGAGCGAGGGTTCACCACGTTGCCAGGATTCACCACGTTGCCAGTGGCAACTTGCCCCAACACTTGTGTGATTGAACCCAATCGTCGCCTTCCATTGGAACTTCGACGGATTTCACACGCAGGAAGCGCGCACCCAAGTTCCGGCCTTAAGCCTCCAGTCTGGGCGTCTGGACACCAGACCACTGCTTGCGCGTGACGACTGGGGTCCAGAGTTTCCCGTTGTTCACTTGGGTTCGTATCCCCATCTCCGGACCATACGGTCGAGCGCGTGGATCAGAGCGGCGGCGGATTTCCCTGACGTTGGGTGGAATACCGGAAGTGCTGATGGTTGGAACAAAACTGCACACGCGATGTTGGTCAGATGGAGCAGTCTTCGGTATCCGTGGCGGTTCTCTAGGTTCCAGCTGGTGGAACGATGCACCACGGATTCATGGACGCATGGGCAATCCATTGGAATGCCTCCGCGCTCTCTGGATTCAATTGTTGGGACAGGCGACCTAACGATTTTGATCTCGACCTCTGCGCCACAGAACTGAGAGCCAGGAACGGTTCTTGACGAGCACTTGGCTGGAAGAGACAGACCTCATCCGCGAGGCATAGAGAGCAAGTAGCACCTGAGCACATACATAAAACCTTACTCATATCCCAGCCCTTACAAACGACAAGTCACGTGCTGACTACTAAACTTCCAAAACCTTGACTCGTCAGTCACATGTGGTCAGCCGCCAGACTACATGAACTAAAGGTCGCTCATCGGATGATGGGGCAACAGCCGTAGAACAAAAAACAGGAATCGGATTCGACCAGGCAAATGACTCTGATAGCAACTGCAGGCATAGGCAAACAAACATCCACTCCAGCTTTTTGTTCCACGGTAACCGCCCAACCACCCACACTCGCCCCCGTAGAACACTTACAGAACGCGTTTGACTCAAGAACAGTTCGGCGCCCGCGCTGAGTTGTTCAGTGGCGGAGAACGAAAAAGCTTCGGTCCATCGCATCCTCCACGCCTGGATCAGTCCAGCGTCCAGCTATTCCATCCTCCAGCGTCTACCACCTAGCGATTCCAGCATCTAGAGTCTATCCGCCGAGTCCAGAGTTCAACACTGGTTGCCACCGGTAGCTCTTCACCTCTTCATCCCCCACCCGAGCCACATTCGAATTCGAAACCATGCCGAGCCTCCCGAATGTGTCGCTGCCGTCGGGGCTCTGGACCAAGATGCGCTCGCTCTACGACCAGTCGCCGCGGTTCTCCACGCCGCGCACGTGGCGGCTCTCGTCGTCCGCGGGCAAGCGGCCGCGCGCGTCCAACGCGTCGACACCCTCGCGGTTCTCAAGCCACCGCGCGAGCGTCCGGCTGAGCGCGCTGCCGCGCGCGCCGTCTCCCGCGACGCTGCGCATGGAGAGCAGCAGCCAGCTGGACGACTACGAGCTGCTCAGCGTGCTGGGCCGCGGCACGTTCGGCGTCGTGCGGCTCGCGCGCCACAAGGCCAGCGGCCGCGCGGTAGCCGTCAAGATCCTCGACCGCCTTGAGGTCGTCGCGATGAAGCAACAGGTCAACATTTTGCGCGAGCAGACCGTGCACTTGCAGCTGCGCCACGCGTTCGTCTCCCAGATCTACACCACGTTCCAGGACACGGAGGCGGTCTACTTTGTGCTCGAGTACTGCCCCGGCGGCGAGCTCTACAGTCTGGTGTACCAGCAGGAAGGCGACGAGACGCTCGAGGCGATCGACGAGGAAGCGATCGCCTCGTCGTCCTCGAGAAGCAACCAGTTCCACGTCGATCCGGAACAGGAACAGGAACAGGAGACCACCGAGGACGAGTCGTCGGACGAAGACGACGCGTCCTCCGAGAGCAAGCGCAGAACGGGGGCGGTTCCGCAGCGCAAGCGCACGCTCTCGGGAGACAACGCCAGCGCCAAGATAGCCCTGTTGAGCGCCGAGTTCGGCGGCCTGCGCGAGCCGCACGTCGCGTTCTACGCCGCCTGCGTGGTCTCGGCGCTCGCGTACCTGCACGACGCGAAGAACGTGCTCTACCGCGACCTCAAGCTCGAGAACCTGGTGATCGGCCACGACGGGTACCCCAAGCTGATCGACTTTGGGCTCTCCAAGCCGGACGCCGTCACGCGGCCGCGTGAGCGCAACACGACCATGTGCGGCAGCGCCGAGTACATGGCGCCCGAAGTCGTCCAGCGGCAGAGCTACGACCACCGCGCCGACCTCTGGTCGCTCGGTGTTTTGGTGTTCGAGCTTTTTTTCGGCGCCACGCCGTTTTACCACCCTAACGCCCGTGAGCAGAGCCGGCGCATCTGCGAGGCGACGCTCGTGTTCCCACATGGCTTTGAAGCACAGTGTCCGCTCGCCAGCGAGCTCATGCGCGCGCTGCTGGCCAAGAGCCCGCTCGATAGACCGGCGAGCTGCGCGGCGCTGCGGCAACATCCGTTTTTTGCGCAGTTTTTCCCGACGGCCAAGTCCTGGAATCAGCTCGAAGCCAAGCAGATCGGCGCGCCGTTCGTGCCGCAGCTCAGCGGGCCGTTCGACACGAGTCTGTTTGCCAACGCCTACGAGGACGAGGACGAGGACGAGGCCTTCGCCAGCTACTAGCGGTGTTTAAAAGTGTGGTCAGAACCGTTAAAAAATTTGTATTATAAATGAGTCATTTTCCAAAACTACAACCAAAAAGAATCTGGGCGCTGGGGCTCTCTCTATCTTGTCTATCCGCTTGGCGCGCGGCGGCGGCCAGCGTAGTGGCGTCGCTTGCCTTCGAGCACGAGCGTAGCCACGAGCGCGTCGCACGCGAGCCGCTTGGTCAGCGAGCACCGGTAGCTCGACGACCGGTCGAACTCGAGCTCGTACTTGGCCTCGATGGCAAACTCCTTGACGAGTCTAAATGAGCAAACAAATCCATCCAAAACGCGTGAGTCTTCGCTGCAATCGATATGGTGGCTGTTGTATCGACGGGGCATGTCAACTCACTCGGAGGCGCCCGTGGTGGGGATCGTGCGCAGCACGCGGAACACGAGCTTGCAGTCGCGCAGTTCGTTCCAAGTGAGCGCGTCCACGGGCACGACGCCGCCCGCCGAGACCGTGGGGATCGCGCCGGCCGTGGCCGACGGCTGCTGCTGTAGCAGCGAGCGGACGCGGAAGCGGCCGGCGTCGTAGACCATGCCGGACGAGCGGTTCTCCACGCGCCACTCGCAGTAGGCCACGGTGTAGTCGCTCGGCTGGTGGCACTGGACGTCCAGCAGCCGCAGTGACACGCTCATGAGCGGGTTCTTGCCGGACTGTGCGAGCGGCTGGTCGTCCGGAATCTCGTCCGTGTCGTCCCCGCCAAACGATGAGATCGACTGCTTGGAGCCAGAGCCGGTGGACGACGGGCGCAGCGCCGCCGGGCCGCCGTAGCCGTAGCCGTAGCCGTAGCCGTAGCCGGACAGCCCCGCCGGGGACGGCCCCGCGTGGCGGTGAGAGTGCATCCGCGCCTGCGCGCCGGCCGGCGGGTGGTAGAACAGCTCGAGCCCGCGGCTCTGGATCTCGTCGTCGCTGGCCCAGAGCAGCCGCCGCGCCGATTTGTCGTACGCGCACTGGATGCGCACGATCTGCGGGATCCGCGTCCAGTGGAAGTCCTTGTCGTACGCCGCCAATAGCTTCTTGAGCTGGTACGGGTGGGTGGCCGGCGCCGCGGCGTCCTGCGCGGTGGCGCCGCCGCTGAGGCAGCGCTCGATCGGCGCGCGCAAGCTGTCCATGATGCTGCGGATGTGCTCCTCCCGGCCTAGCCGTCGCCGCACCGCTACAGGATACAACACCCAGTTAGTGGGTTCGACGTTGAACGAGATCTCTCTCTCTCTCTCTCTCTCTCTCTCTCTCTCTTATGCAGCATGTACCTTGCTCGACGCTGACCAGCATGCCCCTAGCGACGATCGCGCTGGCCTCCGGGGTGAGCGCTGCTAGAAAGTACAGCCCGCCAATCGTGATCTCGGGTAGCTCGCGCCACTGGTCTCGGGAGATCTCGAGCTCGAGCGGCTCGTGGAAGCACACGCCCGAGATTTGGCTGTGGACCATGAGCAGCAGTTTGTCTTTGCCCCGCGAGAGCTGCTGGAGGATGCCGGCGACCGACTTACGCCGCGACGGCAAGCGGATCACGGTGTACAAAGGCGGGATCTTGCTGAGCCACTTGGTGTCCTGAATGAGGTGGACCTGCGCCTTGGCCGCGTGGGCTTTGCGCTGCAGCTTCTCGTTTTCGTGCTGCAGTGTCTTGACGCGGTCGAGGATCCGCGAGTAGATGACGTGGAACACCGTGCTGCTCTGGCTCATCATCGCGTAGTTGAGCGCGTCGAGCCGTTTCTACATATGTTGCAAAAACAAAAATCAGTCCCAACGGCAAGATGTTCTCTCCGAATTCCAAGCGACGGACCGTACGTCATCGACTGCGTCTATCGAGGCGCCGCGGTCCAGCAAGTGCGTCACTAGCACGTCGTCGCGCGCGAACGCAGCGATGTGGAGAGGCCGGATCCCGCCCTTAACGTCAAAGAAAAAGAAGAAAAAATATGTAAATGTACAGAATCACAGATAGTTTCCCCGCCAATCTTGGCGAGACTCGAGCGTACCTTGGCAGCAGCGTCGACGTCCGCGCCCAGATCAATCAGCCGCATCGCTGCACTCACGTAGCCTCGACTGGTCGCCATGTGGAGCGGCGTGTAATTCCGCTACAAGCCACCACAAATTCATCAGCCCAATCATCTATGCGACACGATAGATAAGTGAGACCTCGAGCAAAGGTCTCCCTTGTGCAAGTTCGTCGCTCGCTCGCCAACTACCTTGGACCGCGTATCGATGGTCGCGCCGGCGTTGCCCAGTATCCGAATCAGCGCGCGACTGCCCACGGCGGCGGCCAAGTGGAGCGGCGTCTGGCCGTCCTGGTTCACTTCGTCCACGTTCGCGCCGTTGTCCAGCAGGAACTGCGCCACACTCGCGCGCTTGTGCTCGGCCGCGACGTGGAGCGGCGTGTTCAAGCGCCGCGCGGTCGCGCCCACGAGGTCGCCGCGCACCGCCAGCAGCCGCTGGATCGTCCGTCGGTCGCCGGCTTTGCACGCGTTGAAAAACTCGCGTTCCAGTCGCGCGGCCAGCGCCTCCACCGCGGCGTCGCCCTCGAAACCCGCCGCATTCGCCGGCTTCTTCTCCTCGATCTCGAGCTCCTCGTCGCTGTAGTAGCTGAGCCCGTGGCGCTGCGGGCGCTGGCCGATCGCTGTGGGTTCCGTGGGCGGCTCCTGCTGCTCTGCCTGGTTGTCCTCCAAATCGTCGCCGCTGTCAAAGCTGTAGCCGCGCGGGCGCTGGAGCCCACCGCCGCGCGGCGTCCGGCTCTCGGCCACGGGAGACGCAAAGCCCACTTGCGCCGCCGCCGCCGCGCTCGACTTCCGCCTCCCCACGTGGCGCGGCGTGCGTGGCGCGGCGTACGCTCTCTCCATTGCGGCGTCATCGACGTTGGTGGCCGGTGCGTCCGCAAAGCGCGGGCTCGGCCGCGAGCGAGTCGCCGCCGTTGTTGGCGTCGTCTTCGTCGTCGGCTCCTGCGGCTGTACGGTTTTGGCCCAATCGACCTGGAAAAGTCAGCGCGATTGCGAGAGCAACAGGGGATACTAGAAGAGAGGGCCGCGTCACCTCAAAGTAGCGCGAGTGGAGCCGCGAGGTGGGCGGCGTGCGGGGCGGCCGCGGCTCGCTGGCGCTGAGGTACGCGAACGACTCGGCGAGCGCGCTGGCGGCGGCCGAGTCGGCAGGCGGCGGCGCCGCCTCGCGACGGGACTGCGGGTGCGAGCGGTGGTACATGGCCGTCCGAGCGGAGCATGTGACTGCTCGTCGGTGGTCGCAAACGGCTTGGGAGGGGAAGGGAGGGGGGAGAGAGACCCTTGCCGAGCAAGCGCGCTTTTCGCTAGCAATCGCTTGGTTCAGTAAGCAGTACAGTGTGTAGTGGCGCACAGAGTGTAGCCGCTTCCCCCCGTCGCGAGGGCACAATGCAATGCGTCGCTGACGTGGAGTAGTGGCGAGCCGATCAGACAACACAGGAGCGAGAGCGGCTGGCTGGCCAATGGCCGCCCACGCGCCGCAATTGACCGACCGAACGAACGCGGCAGACGGGGCGGAACGAGCGCCATGATGGACAAGCAGCCGAGGATGTGGATACTGTACAGTACAATACAGAGCAGTACTACTGTACAATCGGGCTCCCATTCTCATCAAGAGCCAACGTCCCTTGCCAGTGGGCAACACCCACCATTGGCATGCATGTCAATCTCTCTGTGTCGGTGGCACTGGCGTGCGTCACACACGCACATCCTTTGCCGGGGGGGGGGGGGG